>PVJN01044243.1:0-17561 GCA_004026805.1 Lasiurus borealis | reverse complement strand
GAAGTACTGCATTTTTTTTGTTGTTTTAACACTGTCATGGCTTTATTCAAAACACAGCTGCACAAAAGTATTAACTTCAAAGATTTTTGAGAGTTTTGAGGAATTTAACACACTATATACACACTGCCATACAAAGAAGCATTAAAATAGGACCGAAAACTTCTACAAAATATAAAACCCACCCTTATTTGCATGAAAATATCACCCACAAAGCTAAATAAGTCTTAAAAGTTATTTGGAGGCTCTTAAGTATTGTTTACAAACCAAAGAACAATAATATTGATTGCACAATAAAATGATTGATAAGAAAGTCAATATATAAATTTAATTTTAAAAATAAGTATTTTATAATCTGGCAAACAATATGATGAGAATTCTTAGGGACTAAAACAAGGGATTTCAGTTGTTAAAAAGGAATAAAATGTTAGCTATTTGGATATTCAAATCCCCACACTAAACTTATCCCAAGAGTTTTAATTCAGTCATTTTGTGCCATTTTTTTAGCTTAAACTAAAAAAAAAAAAAAAAAGCAGTACTATACTCAGTAATTTAAATGTGTCCCAGTATGAAAGTGTAACTTCAGTTCATTTGCTGACACTAACAAAAAAACAAATATTCAAAAAGGGAATAAATTTAGAGAGCCAAGATTAAAAACGCAATTGCCTTAAACATGGAGCCTCCATAACAAAAAGGGAGATGAACTTATTTACTCATATTATAATCAGTAGCCATATAGGAAAACACACTCGCACTTTTCCCAAATATTTTTCTAGTTTTAATGGACATCCACTTGAAAACAAATCTTAATTTTAATATGGATTTAGTTTCAAATATTTTTCCATTGCCTAATATAGTCCAATCAAATGCTATATCTGATAAGGCTTTAAAACTATAGAAAGAATAATTAAAGATTCTACTCAGAAAAAAATTAGAAATGCTTGCAGAGCGGTAGCTAAGTCATTGGGAAGCTAACTTATAATTTGATTTGAATGTCTCATTAATTACCAACAGGCAATTATTCTGACTTTTGAGGAACACTATTGCTGCTTCCAAAAGCCCATCTGCTTCTTTTCTTTCTTCATCCTTCTATAGTCTGTACATCTTGTCAATCAAGAAAGATTTCCAGTAAGCAGAGTCTGTTGCATAAAACTGCATAGATAATAATATTCATATATCAGAATATACTCAGTTTGTTCCACTTAGCTTTTTAAAAACTGAGACAGGTCTGAAAAGGTAGTTGAGGTATAAGAATAAAGGTTTTCCTGGGTATTCATAAGCCCCCCCCCCCATTTGTTTTTTTTTTTGAGGAGAGGGAGGAGAGTGAAACAAGAAAGGAAGGTGATCATAAAGGAATTGTTGAAAGGAAAATAAAAAATGCACACTTAAAAACAAAACAAAAACCAACCATTAGCATGCCGTGCTCTTCATTCAGCTTGAAAACAAAGGGCTTCTCTGCATGTCTCTGAACTTACTATAAGCAGTTTTTCCTTCAAAAATAAAATCTTATTAGCCACCTGGCTCAAAGGTTTCAGAAGCCTCTCCAAAAGCCAGGAACTATATTGTTGAATAGAACCTTTACTATTCTGCTCCAACTTTTCCGAGTTACTCGTGACAAAAGAGCACCCAAAATCACTTAGCCACAAAAAAGAGCATTGCCTTTCCAAATGAAGATCTCTGAGTCACCTCTAAAAAATAACCAACATCATTCAAGAGACTATTTCATATTCCAGCTGACTGTAATTTCTGTAAGTTCATAAATAATTTTAAAACCTTATGAATGAAATGCACCATACATACTATGCCTGTGCAAAAGCCATCATGTTTTAATTATGGGCTAAAATGACTAATAAGTAAAGTTTTATTAGAAAAATTAAGATTCTAAATAAACTGCTAGGGAATTTCACAATGGGGTCAATGAAATTTTTTCTCTACATATAATATGATCATTAACAGACTAGTAAATCTTATTTGGAATGATAAGGCAAAAATAGTAAAACCACACTTTTCCTATAAAAAGTTACACATTATCTTATTGTAGAGATAACTATTATACATGAAGAAACAAGATGTGACCACTCTATTGCACACCCAGGAGTTTAGGGAAACTGGTCTTAGAATGATCTAGTCGTCATCTTCCTCTCCATCATCTTCAGCATCTCGTTTCCGCTTTTCCCCTCGAAGACCTTCTTCTAAAAGAAGAGTGAAAGGAAAAATATGAAACACTGAATTTTAGCAAATAAATATTTGTTAAATTACGAAGTTTGGATCTATCTTAGTGAAAAGTCAGTGGTGTAAACAATGATTGTTTAAGTGTCCTCTGTGAATTTCTTCTCAATTTCAGTTGAAAGAACTTATAGACTTAGAAATCCATAAATAATGCACCCTTGTGGCCAAATCGTTAAGTACAGGTCAAGAAATTAAGGGCTTGATATAATGGACTTTTTAGTGAATTTTAAAATTTATTTTGAAAGGCTTAGGTAACGTACCAGAGAGCAAATCTAAAAAGGGTATTATCGAGTTCAACTATTCTTCCCTTCTAGAGAAGCTTTCATCCTCTCTAAAATGTAAGACCCTGAAAAAAATTAATAAACTGAACTCAAAGATCAATGATCTGGCTGGGCCACTGTACTCGGTAGTTGAGCATCAACCTATGAAACAGGACGTCATGGTTTGATTCCCAGTCAGGGCACATGCCCGGGTTTTGGGCTTGAACCCCAGTTGGCAGGATACAGGAAGCAGCCAACGAATTATTGTTTCTATTTCTCCCTTTCCCCTGTCCTCTCTGAAATAAAAAATATATTTTTAAAAGAAATCCATTATCTCTTTATTTTCCTACTTTGAAAATAAATGCAATAAGCTGTTTTTCAATTGGAATTAATGAATACTCGGAGGGGGGAAAAAAGGAATTCTATATGTTGCCAAAATCAAAGAGATCAGTAGTAATTTTGAATTATCAAGTCAATCTTTAAAGTCCACGAGTAGTTATACTTTAATCTTAGGATATCTTTTTATTCTTTTTTTAATCTTTATCATTAGGTATTACAGATGTCTATTTATTTCCCTCCCGCACTGCCCTCCTCCACCTGGATCCTGCCCCACCCCAGCGTTCACTACCCTATTGTTTGTGGCCATGGGTAATGCATTTAAGTTCTTTTCTCAACCTCTTCCCACCATCCCCTCCCCTCTTCCCTGAGATTCATCTGCCTGTTCTCTGTTTCCATCCCTCTATTTTGTTCACTAGATTCCTTGTTCATTTATTTTCATTTTTTAGATTAAATTTTTGATAGATATATATTCATTGCCATTTTATTGTTCATTTTTTATCTTTTTTTTCTTCTTCTTAAAGACCTGTCAGTATTTCATGTAATACTGGTTTGGTCATGATGAACTCCTATACCTTTTTCTTGTCTGTTAAGTTCTTTATCTGACCTTCAATTCTAAATGATAGCTTTGCTATGTAGAGTAGTCTTGATTGTAAGTCCTTGTTTTTTTTTATCACTGTGAATATTTCTTGCCACTCCCTCTGGCCTGCAAAGTTTCTGTTGAGAAACTATCTGACAGTTACATGGGTTCTTCCTTGTAGGTAACTAACTGCTTTCAGATTCTCTTTGGCATTTTAATTATGAGATGTCTTGGGGTGGGCCTCTTTGGGTTCATCCTGTTTGGGACTCTCTGTGCTTCCTGAACTTGTAAGTCTGTTCTTTCACCAGGTAGGGGAAGTTTTCGTCATTATTTTTTCAAATGGGTTTTCAATTTCTTCCTCCCTCTCTTCTCCTTCTGGCACCTCTATGATATGAATGTTGGTATGCTTGAAATTGCCCTAGAGCAGCGTTTCTCAACATGTGGGTCTCGACCCCTTTGGGGGTCGAACGACCCTTTCACAGGGGTCGCCTAAGACTATCGGAAAATACCTATTTCCCATGGTCTTAGGATCCAACACACCGCTCCTCGGTGTAGCAAAGTGTAGCAATGTAGCTTACTGTTGTCATATGAAGACTGTTACCCCTGCTACACCATGATTCAAGAACAATTTCATTTATTTGTAATTAGAAATAAATATTTCACAATATATAATTACATACTGTTTTGTGATTAATCCCTATGCTTTAATTATGTTCAATTTGTAACAACGAAAATACATCCTGCATATCAGATATTTACATTACAGTTTATAACAGTAGCAAAATTATAGCTATGAAGTAGCAATGAAAATAACTTTATGGTTGGGTGTCACCACCACATGAGGAATTCTATTAAAGGGTCGCGGCATTAGGAAGGTTGAGAACCACTGCCCTAGAGGCTCCTTACACTATATTTTTGGATTCTTTTTTTTTTTTTTTCTCTTCTGATTAGGTGTTTTTTGCTTACTCATATTCCAAATCATCGATTTGATTCTTGGCATCCTCTACTCTACTGTTGATTCCCCGTAAATTATTCTTCATTTCATTTAGTGTATCCTTCATTTCTGACTTCCTTTTCTATGTCCTTGAAGTTCTCATCAAGTCCCTTGAGCATCCTTAAAACCATTGTTTTGAACTCTGTATCTGGTAGTTTTCTTGCTTCCATTTCATTTAGTTCTTTTTAAAATAAATATATAGCCCTGACCGGTTTGGCTCGGTGGATAGAGCATTGGCCTGCGGACTTAAAAAAATCCCAGGTTCGATTCTGGACAAGGGCACGTACCTTGGTGGTGGGCACATCCCCAGTAGGGGGTGTGCAGGAGGCAGCTGATTGATGTTTCTAACCCTCTATTCCTCTCCCTTCCTCTCTGTAAAAAATCAATCAATAAAGTATATTTTTTTAAAAAAAGAAAGAAATATCAATAACGAGAGAGAATCACTGATCAGAGGTGCCTCCTGCACACCCCTTACTAGATCCTTTCAAGTTGCTGCCCCAGTGCTGGAGCTCAGAGGGAGTGAGCCTGAGTAAGTCTGTGCACGGGCCCTTTAAGAGGAACTGCCTGGGACTCCAGCAGCCTCTGTGTCACGCAGCCACAATCCCCACCAGTTGTATGTGTGTCTGTGTGTGTGTTTATTGTTTAAAGTATTACAAATAGTAGTACATGTTTCCTTTTTTCCCCCCAATTGATTCACTGGTTTTTACAACCCAAAGTTGCAGGGACTTCTCTTTCTGGCACTGGAACCCTGGGTTGAGGAGTCTGATATGGAGCTGGGATAAGCCTTGCTCCTCACAGGAGGAGTTCTGCAGCCAAGATTTCCCTTCTGATTTTTAACCATCACACATTGGTGTTGGACCAGCCCATTTCACACCTCTGCCCCTCACATCAGTCTCAATGTGGTTTCTGTAATTCTCTAGTTTGTAGGGCTTCTGTTCTGCCAAGGTTTCAGGTGGTTCTGAATG
This sequence comes from Lasiurus borealis, assembly GCA_004026805.1. Classification (NCBI taxonomy): domain Eukaryota; kingdom Metazoa; phylum Chordata; class Mammalia; order Chiroptera; family Vespertilionidae; genus Lasiurus; species Lasiurus borealis. The sequence goes on along the minus strand of PVJN01044243.1, from coordinate 12,200 downwards.
GTGATGGTTCTGTGATTTAGTTGTAATTTTAAAAAATACATATATTTTACTGACTTTTTACAGAGAAGAAGGGAGAGTGATAAAGAGAAACATCAATGAGAGAAAAATCGATCAGCTGCTTCCTGCACGCACCCTACTGGGGATGTGCCCGCAACCAAGGTACATGCCCTTGACCAGAATCAAACCCGGGATCCTTCAGTCCGCAGGCCGATGCTCTATCCACTGAGCCAAACTGGTTTCGGCTAGTTGTAATTTTGATGTGGTTGTGGCAGAAGGCAAATACTATGTTTACCTATCCTGCCATGTTGACCATCCCTCTCTCATTTTAAAATATTTTTATGGCAAATATAACTCACCCTCTTCTTCTTCTTCTTCTTCATCTTCTTCTTCTTCTTCCCCTTCAACATAGTCATCGTCATCTTCTTCATCCTTGAAATTCAAATATTCAGTTTGAGAATAAATGAGCCATGACACAGATTTTCCGGTTTGATACTTATAGTTTTAAAAACATATGAGATACTAATCACATTTATCCCTTGATAATTTAGAAAAGCCCAAGTTTAAAAAGCTAATTACTTCTCTGGCATTTGTTTTAAAGAAAATATGATTACAGTGCCTATTATAAGTCCTATATAAAATCCTTCTTTAAACATATTAGTTACTTTTGAAGAGCAGCTGAAGTAGAAATAAGACTCAAACTCCCGTGGCCGGGTGGCTCAGTTAGTTGGGGCATCATCTTGTATATCGAAAGGTTTTAGTTTGATTCCCAGTCAGGGCACATACCTAGGTTTCGGGTTCAGTCCCCAGTCGAGGCACATACAGGAGGCAACTGATAGATGTTTCTCTCTCACATTGATGTTTCTTTCTATATTTCTCCCTTCCTTTCTCTCAAAAATCAATAAAAAACATTTCCTAAGGTGAAAATTAAAAAAAAAAGACTCAAACAAAAGATACCTAATCAAATACCATTTCTATTTCCTTCTACTTTCTTTTTAAATCTCAGTAATCTCTGACACTTCCTTCCACTGGTTCTTAGTTTCTAAAAACAAGACCTCATTTTAAACACCCAAACTATTTCATCATAATTGAACACTTCTAGTCCCTGCTACCTGATTACTACATTGACGTAATGTTGTATGTATTATCTTAGAGATTTTTGCTCTATAATTGACCATTCGGTTTTAGTTAATATTTCCCAGTGTTCAGTGGAATGATACACATAAACATTTGCAGTAGCTAAAGGTCATTTTTAAATTACTTAATACTATCTGGCCTTAAAAAAAGAATGATTGACAGAGAAAATAAAAAGTCAAAGACAAAATAATGAGTTCATTATTTTACTAAATAAATTAAAACTTAAGAGGAAAATACTTAAATTGCATACAGATTGAAATTAAACAGGTTGCCTTTCTCTATGAATACATAAAATACTTAAGAGTTCTTCATGATTCTATGGCTCCTAACTCACTAAGGGTCCAAACAAGTTTGAGTCCCATTTTTCCTCATACTAGTTTTGTATTTAAAAGAGTATCAGAGAAAAATTACCATTAATCAGTGATATCATCTATCTAACCAATGTAAGTCATTAGGAAAACAAATGAGAATACAACAATTTCTAGTGTAAGATATTATTTTTAATAATAAAAACTTGTTTTAAGTTATAAATTATGAAAACAAAACTTAATAAATTAACAATAGGAGAAACTCACTCCCCTTAAAGATCTCACTATCTAGCAGAAAGTTGCCAAATAAACTTTTTATGAAAGGAGTGATTGTCTATAAAAAAATTATAAAAAGCTTCAATGAGGCAACTCCAGAGCTGAGTTTGTTTGTTACTTTTTGTTTGTTTGTTTTAAATAAAGTAGAGCCTTTTAAAACAATACTTTCATTGATGTTTTAGAGAGAGGAAGGGAGAGTGATAGAGAGGTAGAAACATTGATGAGAGAGAAACATCATCGGTTGGCTGTCTCTTGCACACACAGTCTAGGGATGGAGCCCGCAATCTGGGCGTGTGCCCTGAAGAGGAAATGAATCAAGATCTCTTGAAGTTCAACCACTGAGTCAAACAGGCAGGGCCAGAGTTGAGTTTTTAAAGATAACAGTTCACAAGGCATCATTTGTGTGGTGGTTACACAAGGATAAATATACGTAAAATCCCATGGATTTGCCCTGGCTGGTGTGGCTCGGTGGATGGGAGCATTGCCCCATATACAGAAAGGCCGTTGGTTCAATTCCCAGTCAGGGTACATACCTAGCTTGCAGGGATCTGGAGCATGTAAGAGAGGCAACCAATAGATGTTTCTCTCTCACATCTGTGTTTCTGTCTCTCTCGCTCTCCCCTTTCCACTCTCTATAAAAATCAATTTTGAAAAAACATATCCTTAGGTGAGGATTAAAAAAAAATTCATGGACTTGTACATAAAAATCAATATATTCTACATGCATTACTCTATGTTTATCTCAAAAAGAGAAAATTCATCAGAGGACATGGATACAAAGTCATATTAATAGAATACTCACATTATATACAGACAGGAAGGCAAGAAATAGCTTCGTGTGACAATTTAATTTGGTACTGAGGGAGATAAAGCCGGAGAAGGAAGCAGGGGCTAGATAATGAAGGGCCTTGTGTGTCGTGGTGGTAAATGGGACACATTAAAGGGCTTCAAGCAGGCTAGTATTTGCATTCAGAACACACAGGCAAGCACTGGGAAGGCTACACCTTCGTGTGATGCTTTACTCAGAGAGAGCATTTAGAAAGCTACAACAAAGTCCAGCAAGAAACCAGCCCTAGCGGCTTGGTTGGTTGGGCATCATCCCAGGCACCGAAAGGTTGCCAGGTTGATTCTCAGTTGGGTGGAGTACCTTGATTAGGAGGGCGGCCCATCAATATGTCTCTCTCTCTCTCTTATCCCCTCTTCCTCCTCACCTAGCATGTCTTGGGTAGAGGTTTTATTTATCTTTTTAATATATTTTATTGATTTTTTTACAGAGAGGAAGGGAAAGGGATAGTCAGAAACATTGATGAGAGAGAGACATCGATCACTGCCTCCTGCACGCCCCCCACTGGGGATGTGCCTGCAACCAAGGTACACACCCTTGACCGGAATCGAACCTGAGACCTTTCAGTCCAAAGACTGACGCTCTATCTACTGAGCCAAACTGGTTTCAGCTCTTGGGTAGAGGTTTTTGTTGTTTTTTTTTTAAAAAAAAGCATACACAAGAAATACTTAAAGAAAAGTTTTCCTGAGCCTACAATGTAGCTAGCAACTAGATACTTCATAGGTATTTTGTTAAATCCTTAAAACAATCCTACGAGATTGGTATGATGTAAGTTTTATAAATGTACAAATTGAGACTCAGAAACAGTTGTGAAACATTTCCATCACACCATGCTGCTGAGTGCAGAATGGATTTGGAAGGTATCTGGGAGGTAAAATCAATAGATGTTTGCGATTATCTGGATATGGTATGAACTGAGGAGACTGGGGGAGAAAAATGACAGGCAGACAGACACAGGTTAGAAATAACTTAGATTTCTACACACCTTACTTTTTATAGTACTCAGCTCTGTGCCTAAATAACTAATTTTCAGTGTAGGTAAGAAAGGTCTGTTCACCTGAATTTCTTCTCTCATTAAGTATGAGAGGCCCACTTCCTCTTCTCCCTCTCCCAGTTCTGAGCCTGCTTCATCTTCCTCCTCCTCCTCTTCTTCCTCCTCCTCTTCCTCATATCCTTCAGGTGGACCTGCTTCATCTTCCTCTTCATCATCGTCATCTCCATCTTTAAAAGAATTGTCAGAGATAGGCACATGGCTGGGCAAATGTTTCTTGATAATTTATTGAGTCTTTTAACCCTTGCACCCAATCACTTCAAACTCTTAAGCAAATGGGTGGGAGGTATCTCAGGGTGATTTTCTTTCTTAAAATGTCCTCTTTATAACACCCATATTTACTACTTGAAAAATACAGTTTCTATATACTGAAAACTTTCCAACATAAAGCTTTTCATCAAAGTATTACATGTACTAAAGTTTATTTTACTTTGTGGACACTTCAAAACCTGCTTGTCCATCATTCTTTATAACATTGTTTATCCACCAAATTCTTTTCAAGTAACAGTAACAAAGTATACCATTACTAATAACAGTTATTTTATCCATCTTATCTGTTAGTCACCCATTTTCTAAATATATATTCACTATCTAATTCTAGAACATTTCCATCAACTCCAAAGTAACCTCAAATCCATTAGCACTCACTCTTCTCCTCTCCCCTAGCCCTGGCAAACAATAATCTACTTTGTATCTCTGTGAATTTGCCTACTCTGGACATTTCAATATAGTTATACAATATGTAGCCTTTTGTGTCTGGCTTCTTTAACTTAGTAGGTTTTCAAGGTTCACTCTGGTATCAATACTTCTTTCATTTTTATGGCTGAATATAATTCCATTCTACACACACAGTCACACACACACACACACACACACACACACACACACACACGTAGATAGCATTTTGTTTTTCTACTTATCAATTGATGAATATGGGTTTATGGGTTGTTTCTACTTAGTGGCTATTATAGATAACTGGTGCCCCAGTGCATGGGTTCCTGCACACTGAAAGGAAATTAATTAGAAGGTGGCCAGCGGGGCGGGACTGGGTGAGACGACCTGGACAGGCCCCGGAGCCAACCTCCTGCGGTCCCTCCCCTGACAGCTGCACCTGGGGCGGAGCCATGGTTCGAAGGGCATCTGCAGAGTGAGCAGGGTCCCTCTGGCAGGTGGGTCCCCTTGGCCTGGCCTGCGGGGATCAGGCCGAAACCAGCTCTCTGACATACCCTGAGAGGTCCCAAAGTGCAAGAGGGCAGTTCTCAGATGACGCACCCCAGAATTGGACTCCCTCCTCTCTGGTTCCAGGGTAGGATCACCCAAGAACCGCTGCTGCCAAGTCACTGCAGCTCAGCAGCTCCTGCGGTGAGCATTTGCCCCCTGGTGGTCAATATGCATCATATCTACTGGTTGGACAGTAGGAAGTTTGGATAGTTGCTTAGCTTTTTATACATATAGATTCTGTGATGGATGGGATTTTTAAAAGTACTATTTTAAAATTTGCAAAAAACCTTAACATAACAAAAATAAAATAAATAAATAAATGTTGCCGCTTTTACTGGGTGGCTTATAACAGATATATACAGTTTCATGGAGCCTGATCTAATAATCATTAAATGCCCCCAAAGCTATCAGAAATCTCAAAGAATACAGTTCTAGGGCTATGGTTTTCTAAATGTTTCTTGTCTTACATCTTTTTTCCCTACACCTAAATATCCATGCCCAATCTAAATTGCCTGGTTAGAGTGCAGGCTATAATTGTGGCATGTTTATGAGTATTATGAATGATTACCCTCATCATCCTCTGCTCCCGAGTCTGGTGCTTCGTTATCCTCCTGATCCAATCCATCTAAGTAGGTGATTTGCTGCAGCAGTTCAAAAATACTCTCTCTGTAATCTTCTAGGGTTGTGATCTCACAGTTAAACAAGTCAAGACTTTTCAAATTTTTAAGATTTTGCTGAAAAAATAAAAAGTTAAAAACTTACAATCAAGATGTAAAATATCTTGTTATTTTCTTTTAACTCATGAATCAGAAAACATATACTTGAAATCAACAGGATGATTTCTGAATCTTTAGAATTTTATAATGAAGTGTTATTATATCAAACACAGCCAGTTCTCTTAACAAAGTGCTGGCATGCTAACTCCACAGAAGTAGGAACTTGGCTGTGTTCAACTGTTGTGTCTCCAGCACCTGGCTTAGTGCCTTACTTATAAAAGGCACCCAATGTATTTGTTGAGCGAATCTATGCACCAATAGGCAACAATAATAACATGTTTAGTTTAAATCCACAAACTTACTTTCAACAATTTCAACCTCTTCACAAACTTTTTAAAAATCAGAGCAACAATTTTCACTTCTTTTCCTTTCCTCATACTAGGAAACAAATGAGCAAATAATGAAATAACTAAAACAAAAAAAAAAAGTCAAAAAGAAAGGAAAAGGAATAGAATTTAAGAAAATACTAGAAATTTTCAGACCAGATATTCAACTCTTAAAGTTGATAATACAATAAATTTCTCATGGGTTTAAAAAAATTATCTGAATGTTTTACTCAAAAGGAAAAGAATGTCTTAACAATCTAGATCAGTGATTTTCAACCAGTGTGCTGCAAGAATTTTTAAAACATGTAATAACTGACTAGTCAGGGGCACTGAACTCTTTTCCCTTAGATTGTCAAATAAAAAAATGACAATATGCTGGTTTGGCTCAGTGGATGGAGCCATGGCCTGTGGACCAGAGTCCCGGGTTTGATTCCAGTCAAGGGCACGTACCTTGGTTACAGGCTCTTCCCTGGCCTGGGCCCTGGTTAGGGCTTGTTCAGGAGGCAACCAATGGATGTGTTTCTCTCACATTGATATTTCTCTCTGTCTTTCCCTCTTCAACTCTCTAAAAATTAATGGAAAAATATCCTCAGGTGAGATTTTAAATAGATAGATAGATAGATAGATAGATAGATAGATAAATGACAATAACAATAGCCACCTGGTGTGAATGCCCTGTCTTGAACCATAAATATGTATGTCATATAATAGAGTTGCATCTTATTGGTCACATCACATAAGATTGTGATTGGTTAATTCTTGATACCAGAAATTCTATATAGGCACCCGATTTTTAAAAAAGTCACTTTGGCCGAGACCGGTTTGGCTTAGTGGATAGAGCGTCGGCCTGCAGACTGAAAGGTCCGGGGTTCAATTCCGGTAAGGGGCATGTACCTTGCTTGCGGGCACATCTCCAGTATGGGTCATGCAGGAGGCGGCTGATCGATGTCTCTCTCTCTCATTGATGTTTCTGACTTTCTATCCCTTTCCCTTCCTCTCTGTAAAAAAATCAATAAAATATATATATTTTTTAAAAAGTCACTTTGGAGCTAAAAGGGTAGGTAATTACTTTTTTTTTTTTCTGTAAATCATTCAAAATGCTATCTTTTTTTTTGGCCAGATCAGCAAAACATATATTTTTTGGTGTGCAGCAGAACTTTAGTAATTATTTTATGTGTGCCATGGGATGAAAAAGGTTGAAAATTACTGATCTTAGATCATAATATAAGAAATTCAGAAGTTTCGAAAGAATGAAATAGAATCAATAGGATAACCTCTCCTGATATTTAAATATTTGTCTAAATATTATCAGTATTTTTCACAATAAGCAGAGATAAAAATTTCTGATACATATGAATTTCCATTTTTATTATGATAGGTAATATCAATGAAAATTGTTATTCAAAGTATTATGAATATATCTATTTTTTAGAAATTAGAAACCATCTGCAATTTTTCAGTGTTTCCAGTAGTCTTCTAATAGTGGTGTCTCATTTGAAAGTGATTGATTAAACTTTATTGTACCTTCCCATCTCCTTTTACTTTTTTCCTTCCAGTATGGTATCCATTGTATGTCTTTTAACCTTCTTACTTATATTCTTTTAAAAAAAATTTTTTTTTTTATTGATTTCAGAAAGGAAGGGAGGAAAGAGAGATAGAAACATCAATGATGAAAGAGAATCATTGATCAGCTGCTTCCTGCACACCCCCTACTGGGGATCAAGCCCTTGATTGGAATCAAACCTATAAAACTTAAGTCCACAGGCTGATACTCTATCCACTGAACCAAACCAGCTAGGGCCTTATTTATATTCTTGTATTCTATGGATGAATAAAACAAAAATATTTGTCTAAATAAAGGAGCAATATTTTTCTGTTTTCTGCTAGTGTGTGTGTGTGTGTGTGTTTATCTATATATTTAGTATCCCCCCAAAATGTATATACACTTTAACAGCTGAGAGCTCAATTTTGAAAATGAAATATGTTTTAATAAACACTGCCTTTATATTTATTCAAAGTGTATGTATACTTTTTGGATACTCTATATATGCAAATCTCAGAAAATTCAACCAAAAAAGCAAGCCCAGAGACAAATCTTTCCACTTACCAGAGCTTCTAGTGCACTGAGATCTTTTATTTTGTTTCCACTTAGATTGAGGTGGGTGAGATTAGGACATTTCTCTGCCAGGACTTCCAACCCTCCAGAAATTCTATTGTTACTAAGTTCCAACTATATATTTAACATGGGAAGAAACAAAGAATGGTGAAGACTTAGGAAGATCAAAGATTTTAAAAATACATCAATTTGACAGAAAGCATTTGTCATTCTCTCTGGTTTCAAGACTATCACAAGTAATTAATTTCCAAATTCCACCTACAACCAACAAATAGTATGTTAAAACTTCTGTATGAATGGATGATTGACTTATGATGGTTTTTACCCAGATAAACCCACCATTGTAAGTTGAAAATATTGCAAGTCAAAAATGCATTTAATGCCCCAGCCGGTTTGTTCAGTGGTTAGAGCACTAGCCTGCAGACCAAAGGGTCACAGGTTCGATTCCCAGTCAAGGACATATACCTCGGTTGCAGCTCAATCCCCAGCCCATGTCAAGGCACATGGGGCAAGCAACCAATTGATGTGTCTCTGTTACATAAGATGTTTCTCTCTCTCCCTTCTCCCTCCCTCCCATTCTCTCTAAAAATCAATGGGAAAATATTAAAATAGTATTTTAAAAAAATGCATTCAATATAGCTAACCTAGCAACATCATAGCTTATGCCTAGCCTATCACATGCGCAGAATATTTACATTAATTAGCCTACAGTTGGGCAAAATCATCTAATATAATGAACACATACACTGTAGGATATCAGTTGTTTACCCTCATGATCGTGTGTCTAACTGGGAGCTGTGGCTCATTGCCACTGCCCAGCATCACGAGAGAGTAACATACCCCATATTGCTAGCACAGTAACAGATCAAAATTCAACCTGGTAGTGCAGTTTCTACTGAATGCATATTGCTTTCACACCATCATTAAGTCAAAAAGTTGTAAGTCAAACCACTGCAGGCCGGGTACTGTTGGTATAATGTCTCCTAATGTAGGTTTGGTTCCAATTGTTTAATAGTTGGATTTTATGTTTCAGAGGAGAACTTTAAGTTGAAATTCATACCATAAAGCGATTCATTATTAAATATAAATTTCTAAAAGCAAGTCCAGCTGGCATGGCTCAGTGGTTGAGTGTCGACCTATGAACCAGGAGGTCATGGTTCAATTTCCCATCAGGGCTCATGCCTGGGTTGCAGGATAGATTCCCCTTGTAGGGTGTGCAGGAGGCAGTTGATCAATGATTCTCTCTCATCACTGATGTTTCTCTCTCTCCCTCTCCTCCCTTCTTCTTTGAAATCAATATATATTAAAATACATATATTAAATAAATAAAATAAGTTTATAAAATCAATTATTACAGCTGATTCCAAAATTCTACATAGCCCTTTTGCTTACCTCTAGAAACTTAGAACCTTTTATTTAAAAGGCAGAATAGTGAAAAAACAATAAGGCAGAATAGTCATTCCATTTAGTAAAAAACAAAACAAAAAAACAAGAATAAGTCCTTGGCATTCAAATCATGATGCTTTGATGCCTAATGTCAACTTACTTTTCGAAGTTTATTTAAGTTGGGAAGCCGGGCCAGTGAACTTAGTTCCACATTAATCATACTCAGAAACTCTAGTTTTTTAAAAGCATCATTCAGGCCTTCAATTTCCCCATTGACACAACGGCAGTTATCAAGGACTAACTGTGTCATCTGTAAAAGAGAACAAGAATGATTCTTTAGCCCTAGCTGGTTTGGCTCAGTGGATAGAGTGTCGACTTACAGACCAGAGGGACCCAAGTTCGACTCCAGTCAAGGGCACATGCCAGGGGTTGCAGGCTCGACCCCTAGTTGTGGGCATGCAGGAGGCAGCCAATCAATGATTCTCATCATTGATGTTTCTATCTCCCTCTCCTTCCTCTCTGAAATCAATAAAAATAAATAAATATATATATTAAAGAATGATTCTTTAGTTTGCAGGCTATTTAGCAAAAGTCCTGGGGTCCAGACACTCTGGAAAAGTGAATATTAAAACCACCAATCTCTCTTTTAAAATCTCCAAAATATTTAAATACAGTCAACCAGTCATCACTATAAGTTAACCCTTTAAATTTAAACTTGGACTAAGAAGTTCAATGCCTGCTGCAAATCACTGATGAACTAAAAACACCTTTGAAGAAAGGTTCCATGTGAAACTTGTTTCCAACTCTGATGCGAACTCTCAACATCAGGGCATATGTTTATGCAGTGAGGGGATGCCGAGGCTATTGGGAAAGCATGTGAGTGTGCTGCCTGAAAACAGTAGAGATAAGAAAGGAAATTACTTTTTCACTTTTTCAGTTTAATCCCCCTTATCTTTGGTTGATAAATACCTTGTTACCCTCGAAGAAATGTTAGGAATCTCCTCCTGCCCTATCTGGTTTGGCTCAGTGGATAGAGCATTGGATTGTGGACTGGAAGGTCCCGGCTTCGATTCCGGTCAAGGACACATGCTTGGGTTGCAGGTTCAATCCCCAGTGGGGGGCGTGCAGAAGGCAGCTGATCAATGATTCTCTCTCATCATTGATCTCTCTCATCATCTCTCTCCCTCCCCCTTCCTCTCTGAAATCAATTATATATATATATATATATATATATATATATATATATATATATATGTTTCCCCTGAAACAACCCAGTTTTTGGATGTTGTTTGTTCTAACATCAAGGCCAAACAACACACCCGGAATGATACATCGTGGACAAAATGTTTACTTCTCCCTGCCATCGTGGTAACATTTTTGTGACTTTCTCCCCATTCCTGGGAGGGGGCAGGCGGAGGCTGGATCCTCTTAGGTCGGAGTTGCAGAACAAAACTTTCTGATGCGGCCTAAACGGACTTAAGGGGGAGGCGGAAGACCCCGACTCTCCGTTCCCACTGGGTTCCAAGTACTGGGAGGGCTCAAATCGGCAACAAAGGAGCGCCGCCTTCTCTGCTGGACAGTGTCTTCCGCTTAATTCCTTCAGCGCGCAGAGAGGGCATCGTGGTCTGTTTGGGGACGAGGAAGCCCAGCCCCAGAGCGGGAGAAGGACTTGCCGGGTGTCAGACAGACAGACAGACAGTGTGGCAGCGCCGCGCCTCCGCTCCCAGTCCCCTGACTCCCGGGCTGGCGGAGCGGGGAGAGAGGGGGGTGGGTCCCTGGGTCTGGGGTCCGAACACCAGTTCCTCCCCCCGAATGCCTGCACGGTCCTGCGACTCCACTGACTCCGTCTGCCTCCCCCGTGTGTCCGCAGGAGGCAGGTGGACCGCCACGCGGAGCGGGGCTTTGTAAACGGGGGGGAGCGGTGCCAACACACGACCCGTTATTGCACCAGCGGGGAGGAGACCACAAGGCAACATCCGGGCACTCGCCAAAACTGGAAGGGAAATTACTTCCACAGCCCGGGGCAGGGGCTACTGCCATAGGGGAGGTAAAACCCACTTTTCCATCCCAAGCCATTAAAAAAAAAAAAAGCATCCTAAATGTGAGCTTCGGAGAGACAGCTTTGTAAGTGTGTTTGTTCCTCCAAAGAGCAGGTGCTCTTGCAGTCATCTCTGCTGTTCCCACCTGCCCATCCCAGGGAAACTAACTTCTTTCTTAAAAGCGCTCCGCCGGCCAGGCCTCCCCACCCCGGACGCCGGGCGCGCAGCCCCGCCTCCGCGCCGCCGCGGAGAAAACTGTCCCCGCGGCCCCGGCGCTCGCGTTTATCGCCGAGGCCGCCGTCCGGACTCGGGGCGCTTCTCCTCCGCGGCCAGAAGCGCGAGGCTCCCCGCTGGTCCCCGGCCCCACTCCGCCCGGCGACCTGCCTCTCCGGCCGGCGGAAACCCCAACCAGGGGCGGGGAATCCCCACGGAAAGAAAAACAAACAAAAAATGGGGTCGCCTCCCCCTGCCGCCTCCGCCCCGGGCGGGAGGGGCTGTGGGTGCAGCCGCAGAGGCACCCCCGGAAAAGGGAGGCGGAAACGCCTCCCGCCCGACCCCCCAAAAGTTGACCGCAACCCCGCCTCGCGTGGCCCCTCCCCACCCCGTCCCTTTAAGGCGACAGCGGCGAGCGCGCATCACTTAGTTCCGCCGGAGCCCATCCCGGAGGCGCGGCGCCCCTGCGGCCCGTGCGCGCGGAGCGTTGGGGAGCTTTGGGGAGCCGTC
>PVJN01044242.1:0-17414 GCA_004026805.1 Lasiurus borealis | reverse complement strand
GAGACTGGCATTATGCATGAAAATAAAATGGTACATAAACAAAGAAATTTAACTAAAGAATATTTAAATTACATCAGCCAGAAGCTACGCACTTTTCTATAAGGGAGAGATATAGAGGAATCTACTAAAAAACAAAATATTCTCTTCAAAAAGTCTTTAGACACACAGCTTATTTCCCATACATTTTGTAGGACAAATTATTCAATGTCATTCAGTTCTTGGAAAGGTATTTTATGATCAAGTAATGATTACTTCAGAGTGATGAGATTTGAAAAGTATGCAAATGTGCTCTTTGATTGAAGAGCCATTTACCTATGAAAAGCAACATTACTAGAAAACTGATACATTTAGAAGTAAATGACAGACCGAGTGAGCCTCGCTGCATTTTGCTGATTCTCAATCAGCAACTGAGCCAGAAACACCCAGTGCCAGGATCGGAAAATGGAAATGGAGTTAAGCGTTGGAAAAGTCCATAATTTTCCCATCTCAGCCAAGAGCTAAACCGATCCTAACAATTACACATTGAGACATACAAGGGCAATAGTCTCAGAACATGATCAGAGCTTTGGATCTCTGTTCACTGCTCTGCTGTTAACTGCCATTCAACAAAGTTGCTCTTTTATTTGTTTTTTGCTGCTGCTGCTGCTGTGTTCTGTGTGTTATCATTATTGCAAATGGAACTTATTTAACTTTGCATGTGGTTTGCATACGAGATCTCTTCTAGGGAGCCATCTTGTCTTTCTATTACTAATTAAAATCACTAGCTCATGAATTTGGGGCAAATTCTCAGATACTTTTTGTCCACACTCCAAATGTGAAAAGTAGAGGATTTCCTAAGGCCTTCAGCTTTGACCACTCACTTTATCATTGCAATACCCACCCCCCTCCCTCCACCACCACCACCATCACCACCACCAAACACAACCATCACCAATTATGGTGCTCATTAGGTTGAAAAGCTAAAAGTGAAGATCTTTTTCTCCCTTATTTTTGGAGTTAAAAAATAAATAAAATCAGCATTTCCAGAAATAACATGCTCCATATGTGCATACCATCCAATAATATCCGCATAAGACCCTACTCTAATAATTCCATAGATTACTCACCAATGGAACCATGACTTACATTTTGTATCCACAATAACAAAGTCTAAACATAATGGGGAATTATATGGCATCATATTTTATTATGTAATGTTTCAAAGCATAAAGTTCCTATTTTTTTGTTTTGTTTTGTTTTACTATTAGAAAAATGAGTCCAAATTAAGAAAAATAGTGTAATAGTATAGAGTAACTCCTAGTCTGCCAACCTCTAATTCATACCAACTAAAACACACTAATCAAATGTATCAAAGCAAAAGGAATTTTTCTAAAAAGTTTACTTTTGTTAAACTAAACAGAGAAAGCCCCTACCATTCTGTACCTTTATGTACTGTTATATAATGACATTCATCAGAGATAACCTTTATATATTGTTCCCACCTATTGATAAGCATATCAATCTGATGGGGAAAGAACACAGTGTACTAGACAGGTGCCAGAAGCTCATTCCAGCATGTCAGCAGGGCTGAATCATCTGGAATGGCTGAGGGCATTTCCCCAAACCTGAAAAGGATGCATCAGTGATCATCTGCTAACAGATAGCTCAGGGCATTTTAATCTACATGTTTTGTCTCCTACAAGTAAACACCTGCACAGCCAAAGGAAGTTCTCCCAATCTAACAATGGATTCTGTAAACTAAACCTTAGCCTTTGATATGTATATCTACCTTGTTTTAGGACAATTTGTGTTAATAAAAAGCAAGGGAACCAAAGAGACAAAAGAACTTGGCTCTTTTAGCTAAGTCTCTTCTGGCTCCCCCAAAATGCCTCCCAAAATTATGTTTCATCTCTGGATTCTTTAATAATTTACATACAACACCTTCTCCAGATTTCTGAACCCCCTCTAGATGCTGGAATAAAACCACTGGCAGACAGGATGTTAACTTTAGATATTTTGTGAAAGTCCTAAAATACTTATTTAACTTTTTCAAGCCTCTGTAACTTTATCTTGAACTTTAGTATAACTAAAACGATCACCCAGGCTTTCTGTGAAATTAAATAAAGAGCATGTACAAAATCTCTGAGCACATAGTTTGTTCAGTGGATGTTGGTGCAAAATTTTGCCACACAGACCATCGGAGGATTTATCCAAGCAATCTATTTATCCAAACAATTTATCCAAGGGGGCCAAGTCATTAAACACATGCGGGTATTTCACTTTTATTGTAGTTTTTTAAATTTTCTTACTTTCTATCTCAATATGTTTTCTTATGTGTTGGTCTGTTCGCTTATTTAAATTTAGATCCATCCCTAGCATAGTTAAACCAATCTAGTTTTAACCTCTGCTTTTAAACATTTGTGTGATGGGAAAATATATAGAATTTAGTGGCCACTTGCTTTCTTTTACAAGTTTCTAACATCAACCTGTCAGTTCTAAAATCTTTTCCAGCCCCAAATAAAAAATGATAGACTGATGAGGCTGTGTTATTTTGAGGGAAAAAAATACTCCTCTAATCTACGCACCTATGTGATCAGAGTTACACCTACATGATCACCTAAGGGAAGCATATCCTAGAGCCACGGCTGCTTGCGTTTCATTATTTGAGTCTAAACTGGGCAGTGGTAAAGCAATATTGTGTTGTTGAAAGAGGACAGGTTTTTGAAATCAAATTGGCCCATCGTGGCTGCAGGACTTCACAATTATAATTTCATTCATGCCCCCTCATGGCTGGGAGCCTAATTCTCTGATCATATTAGAGGTTTAATAACACACGTTTGCCATGCTGATAATGTGCCTATGCAGCAAACATTCCCCAGGAACGGCTTCTGTTTGAGAGATGTGAGCCTTCCTGAGTCTGGCTCCGAGCCTAGCAGCCAACAAAGCTGAAAGCGCTGGGTAAGATGGATAATGCCTCTGTCATCTTCAGTGATAATGGTGTGTCATTGGAGTGCTTGTAGGTGAGATGCAATAGACTGGAGGGAACGTTCCCTAGCCCATGTCCCTTCTTTTTGTTTCTCTGTTCAAAATTTATTGTACTCTGAAGGCATGCAAGTTATGAGCATTTAAAAAAAATCAAGCATTTCTAAAATTACAAGAGAGAAAGCAAAATGATCCAAAGTCTCATATAGGGTCTGACAAAAGTAGTAGGATTACAGTTGTGATATGTGAAATGCTGAGTTTATTCTTGTATTATTTATTTTTTATATTAAATATTTTTTATACAAATAACTATAACACCTACTTTCGTTCATCCTGGTATAAAAGAAATAATTTACATTTCAGTGATGGTTTTCCTTAAAAGTATAGCACTATGATGGTATATCTATTTCTTTTTTTTTAATATTTTTTATTGATTTTTTTTTTACAGAGAGGAAGGGAGAGGTATAGAGAGTTAGAAACATTGTTGAGAGAGAGACATCGATCAGCTGCCTCCTGCACATGCCTTACTGGGGATGTGCCCGCAACCAAGATACATGCCCTTGACCGGAATCGAACCTGGGACCTTTCAGTCCACAGGCCAACTCTCTATCCATTGAGCCAAACCAGTTTCAGCTATTTCTGACTATTTATAATAATAAAAGCATAATATGCTAATTACATTGAACAGCCAAACAACCTTCTGGATATCCTTCCAGATGAAGCCAGGGCTGTGAGAGTCAAAGCAAGCTGCTGTAGCTATGAGGGCCGAGCCCCTTGTATGAATTTCGTGCACCAGGCCCCTAGTCTCTATATAATATAAATGCAGCCCTGTGAACCTATTTCACTTCAGGCTGTAGACAAAAATGCCAAATTTTTTGTCAGGAAATACCTAGCCATAGTATCCTTTTTTAATGATTGCATTATATGATTTTGGATGAGTTCACTTGAAAATACAGTGGTACCTCGAGATACGAGTACCCTAACATATGATATTGTTGAGATATGAGCCATAGAGAGAGATTTTTGTTTGAAATATGAGCAACAGTTGATATACGAGTAATCACGTGGATTGGCCGGCTGCACACGACCCACCAGTTTACCGTGACTCGAGCGTCTCACAGTTTCCCATGCCTCAAGGTTACGGAACGAATTAAACTTGTATCTCGAGGTACCACTTTATTTCATCAAAGCTCTATTGAAAGGTATTTGTAAAATAAAGCTCAAAGAAGAAGGAGCTGCTTAGCTCATGTAGCTGATAATCATTAAACAAAAAAGAAAGAAAAGAAAAGAAAAGAAAAAAACAAAACAGGTCTCGTGGCTTTCGAACCATTTGCCCTGAGTCTAGAACACAGATTTGCTGTCCTCATGTGACATTTGCAGTCATCCAGATGCACATCACTGACCCAGACAACTCCTTCCAAAAGCAAGGTGCAATGCTATTAATTCATCTTGCCTCCTCTCTTACTGCAAACAAGGTTCCCGCCACTATCCATGTAGCTCCCCGGCTTACACCATACAGACATTAGACAAAGACCCCTGTTTTTCACAATTTTGAAAATTAACATGGAAAACTCCACCACAAACATGCCCTCAGCTGCTCTGGGAGCGGCCCTAGCCCCGGATCCGTTTGCACTGAATCAAAATGAGCAGTTAAACAATAAAGCAATGCCCGCCGGGCGCCTGGCATTGTGCAGGCCCAGGCAGAAAGTGCATGTTGTGATGGAACACCCGCAGGGCCTAATTATTCCCTTTTCTGGGCGGAAGAGCACCGGCTGTGCCACCTTTGGGAGTGCTGACTCCTCAGAACACCTCCCCCCCCAACTTCTCCTCCTCCCCCTCTCTGCCCACCATGGGAGTTCTCCCATCGGCTCCCAGTTCACCAGGAGAGAACAGAATCAGTGGTAATTGAGAGTCTCGGTTCTGGCAGAAAGCGGAGCTGAAGCCTGCAATTGTAAGGCCTCTGCTCAAGTGTATTTAACGGAGTCTCACTGTGCGGTCCATGACTGTGACTCCTGGCGGTGCTCTGAATGAGGGATGGCCACAGGGTCCTGTCCTCTCAGCCCTGCTTAGCGCCTGGAGATGCGATGCCTGTGGCTTACTGTATGGAGTAAAGAAAGCTCTTTTTCTTTCACTTCTATTGTCCCTGCCTTCAGTGCTGGGATTCCTCCAAGGTACAGCCTTGTGACCATCACTGCTTCTCTCTGATTGTTTTATCCCTTTATGCCAAGCCTGTCTTGTTTCCCAGAAGCAAATCCTATCACCTTTTTTTTTTTTAACATATTTTATTGAATTTTTACAGAGAGGAAGGGAGAAACATCCATGAGAGAGAGACATCAATCAGCCGCCTCCTGCACACCCCCCACTAGAGATGTGCCCGCAACCAAGGTACATGTCCTTGACCGGAATTGAACCTGGGACCCTTCAGTTTGCAGGCTGAGGCTCTATCCACTGAGCCAAACTGGTTTTGGCAGACCTCGCCTTTTGTAATGTTACTACATCCTCCAAAAAATGCTTTCATTCCTCTGCTGCGTGTGTGAATTCAGTCCTTTTACATATCAAATTAATGTAACACCTGCTGGCTAAAGAGATCTAAATTACTTGGGTTTTGTTGAGGTCTCATTGATTAGTAGTACTTATTTGCATGTAAGTAAATATTTATTACTATTATTATTATTTGTTAATCCCCACCAAAAGCATATTTTTTTTCCATTGCTTTCTAGAAATAATGGGAGGGAGGAAGAAAGAGAGAGAAACATAGATGTGAGAGAGACACATTAATTGATTGTCTTCTGCTCACACCCTGACCAGGGCCCAGATCAAACCTGCAACCCAGGTATGTGTTCTCGACCAAGAACTCAACCCATGATCCTTTGGTGCACAGGCTTACACTCTAACTACTGAACTACACCAGCCAGGGCTGGCCAATTTGACCTTTTTCCTGTTGTTATTTTTCTCAGCTAGTAAAATAATAATTTAACTCTCACTGCTTCAATTCTGACCTATCTTCTCTTAGGTGATTAAATCTACTGATTGATTAAGTATTTTTTTTTTTACCAGAGTTTCACCCACTAATGAGAAAGCCTTTCATATCACAGTGAATTAAGGGGAGAATTAAGAGGAATTGTTTTTTTTTTTTTTTTTTTTTTTTTTTTTACCAAGTATAAAAAGAGTACCATCTTCAGTTTAATATCTTATTTATATTTGGTCTGTGTCACGCATTGGAGGCTACTGAACACCAATTAGCATCTGTGAGTGTAGGTTGTACCTATAACAATCATAAAGAATCTCAGATAAGACGAGGAAGCAGTTTTAATGTGTTTGGTACTCTCTCCAACAATCTCATAAGGCCTTTTTTTGTTTGTTTGTTTTTTTTTTAATCAAAGAGGACCGGGAGAGAAACCAGACGGTTTCATATGAAAGTAAAATGTTGAACTTTTAAACCGTCAAGCTGCTTTAATACCAGAAATATTTAGAGAGTCCTTTAGCTATTTTGCTGCTCTCATATTATAGGCAAATAGTCATAGTTTATCTTCTTCCGGGCAGCTTCAGGGTCTTCGAAGCCAATCTCAATAGGTAAATATCAATTGTTCAGTCATAAAAGTCCATAAAAACCAGAGCTGCAGAGAGAGCATTAGGTTTTGCATAGAGTAATGCGCTTGTGTTTTAGATGCCCTGTGCAGTGCAAGAAAAGTCTGAATCCCCACAACGTGGTATTTCAGTGACTCGCTGGGGCACCTAATCATATTAGCATTATGTTTCAATCAAGCCCACACTACACTTATTAAGGAACTTTATGTGGTTTTCTTTTTTCCATTTGAAGCTAATGCATGGCTAAAAAACAAAACAAAAGAAAACTCTCCCAGTAAATGTGTGGCATCAATCCTTGTGTAACCGCTGACGTTTATAACGGCACACCGTGGGCATTATCCGCAATGACTTGAAAGGCAAACACGGATGGAGAGGGCTGTATGAATTCCCAGTTTCAATTTCCAGCCACCCAGACAATTCTATAGAATAGAAATTAAAGCAACCGTACATCCTAAGCGTGGCCCGGAATCCATTTCCTTGGCTAATCACTCATCAATTAGTATCCTTCAACCAACTCCTGGGAGATTAAGAGACAAGCTTAAATCAATTGCATTGTAAGGACACCCAGGATATTATTCCTCACCCAAATGGTTTTACCATTTATCCTTTTGCTAAAGGAAGACATATTTAGTCTGCTTTTTCTTCATCAACAGATCAGCTAGAATCGCCATCACTATGAGATGTTTAGTAATCTGATAATGCACACAAAGGTAGTGTTTATTTTAAATTGAGATTTTTGGACAGCCCCAGATTTGTTGATTGTATACATACAGGTTCTTTTTATATAAGACTGATGAAACCAACAATAAGAATGCTCTATCCGGGGTCTCTTGGATCTCTTTTGCATTTCTGAAGGCCCTACCCTGAGCTATTGTTTGTTTTTTAATATTTTTTCTAATACATTTTATTGATTTTTTACAGAGAGAAAGGGAGAGAGATAGTCAGAAACATTGATGAGAGAGAAACATCCATCAGCTGCCTCCTGCACACCCCCTACTGAGAATGTGCCTGCAACCAAACTACATGCCCTTGACTGGAATTGAACCTGGGACCTTTCAGTCTGCAGGCCCATGATCCATCCACTGAGCCAAACTGGTTTAGGCTGCCCTGAGCTATTGTTAATGGTCTGCTCTGTGACTCTTTTCCTGTGGGTTGCTCGCAGGGGACTGCGGTCACTTGGACCTGCAAGCATGGAGATTGACATCCGTTTGCTACAGTCCTTAGACAAGGATACAAAGATTGACAGGTGGGAGTGTGAGAGCGCAGGTCCCTGGCCTCAGAGCAATTCCATTGTAAGGACACTCCCACAAATACAGTGGTACCTCGAGATACGAGTGCCCTAACATATGAGATTTTTGAGATACGAGCCGTCGAGCGAGCGATTTTTGCTTTGAAATACGAGCAACATTTGAGATAGGAGTAATCTCGCGGATTGGCCGGCTGCATACGACCCACCAGTTTACCTTGACTCGAGCGTCTCATAGTTTCCCACGCCTCAAGGTTACAGAACGAATTAAACTCGTATCTCGAGGTACCACTGTATCTCATAATCCAGATTTCCAGGGAAATTGGCCGCCAGGCCTTCTATGATGCTTTGCCACCTATGAACCCTTCGGGTGGCTTCCTCCCCATCCTTGTCCTGCTTCTCTTCTCCCTCATTTACCTTGAAGGTTCTTCCTGATAAAATCACTCGAATACAAATGCAGTGGTACCTTGAGATACGAGTTTAATTCGTTCCATAACCTTGAGGCCTGGGAAACTATGAGACGCTCGAGTTGCAGTAAACTCCTATCTGAAATGTTGCTCATGTTTCAAAGCAAAAATCGCTCGCTCGATGGCTCGTATCTCCAAAAAACCTCGTATGTTAGGGCACTTGTATCTTGAGGTACCACTGTGCTCACTTTGAGTTTCATCTCTGGGGAACTCGGACCACGACAGCTTGTTTTGCATATAGATGTTTAGATATGAAGTAGAACGTTTGGTCTATCAGCGAAGATTAATGCCAAAATAATTGATTGTATTAATGAATCGTTTGCAATATTAATTTTTGTTTGAGTTCCCTTCGGAGAGAGCATGGGTTCAAAGGCAACATGGGCTTCTCGCTCGCTGTGCGACACTGGAAAAATTAATTAGCTCTTGTTGCTTCAACTTCGTTGGAATAAATTCCTAGAAGAATGCACTGAATATTAAATGGCTATGTCGAGCCCAATGTTTTTATTTTTTTTTTCCATAGATTTCCATTATAAAATAATTCTCTTTCTCCTAGCTATCCCTTTAATTCTTGGAAAATGTTTATAAAAACTGTGATATATTCAATTCAACAGCAGTAGGAAAATCGGTTAATTATTCTATGTAGGTTAGTCCATGTCATCCTGAGCTTCTAAGGAAGACAGGGATGTTGAGAGGGTAGGAGGCAGAAAGATATAGAGTGTAGAGGAATTATTATCCTAAATATGTCAGGATGGGCAATGCATCCTTCCTCTAGTACAGAAAGCCAGTGTTATTTTCCACTAGCATGTGTGGTAGTTTCACCAAATTCAACGAGAAATGCCATCATAGAAGCAACATTTTCAAAACTTGAGATATTAGGGAGAAAAGTGTGGCTGTAAAAGCTTACAGAGAAAATCCAGTTACTTGATTATTTATTACAAAGACAGCATAGTGAGTTTGTGTATGACGTAGGAACATCATATTGCTGAGGTTGCTTTGTAGTTATAATTATTTACCCAACTAACACCTATGACACTTCCTTCTTCCTGACAGAAAGCCAATCTTGTTCAGGTAGCCAATCTTTCTTATGCAGCCTTGTGGTGTTAAAGAATCTTCATTCAGCTCCTTCTCTGTGAAAAGGTCCGAATGATCTAAAAATAACCTCATTTTAATTTTTGTTGTTGTTGTTAATCCTCACCTGAGGATATTTTTCCATAGATGTTTGGAGAGAATGAAAGGGAGAGGGAGAGGCAGAGAGAGACATCAATGTGAGAAACACACACTGATTGGTTGCCTCCTGCATGCACCCTACCAGGGACAGGGAACCTGTAACCAAGGTACATGCCTTTGACTGGAATCAAATCAGGGAGCCTTCATTCCTAGGGCCTATGCTCTATCCACTGATATAAACTGGCTAGGACTTAATTTATTTTTTTAAGTATATGTCATAATTTGGGCAAATACATTTTGAGGAAGTTATCTGAGAGTCTTTTGAAACGGTTGTTATTCATGAATTTTGAGAGCAAGCTAAAGTAAGTCTCTTATTTCTCCTTCACTCTCATTGGAAGTAATCAACTATACACGTGATGGACCCTGCATGAAAAGAATGGTAATATAAGTAACTATTTCATAAATGAATTAAAGGTGTAGTTTTAAAGGAAGAAGGCAACTCCAAAACAACTGTGGGAAAATACAATTAGAGTGACTCACCCCAAAGAGAGCCATTTCTCTGGACTAGTATTTGTGTGAGCTAATAAATTTCCATATTTTTAAAGTCAATTTGAATGAACTTACTAGCTTCCTAGGTTTTTGGTAACAAATTACAACCAAATTAAAATAAAACACATCGATGCATTACCTCACAGTTCTGTAGGCCAGAAGTTTGAAAGCAAGGTATTATCAAGGCTGGTTCTTTGAAGACTCTGAAGAAAAATCTATCCCATGCCTATTTTTAAACTTTTGGTGGCTTCCAGCAATTCTTGGCATTTATTTGCATGGAGCTCCATCACTCTAATCTCCAACTCAATCTTCTCATAGCTTTTTTTTGTGTACCTCTACTTACCAAATCTCTCAATGCAGTCATTGGACTTAGAGTCCATCTTAATCTAGAATGATCTCACCTCAAGATCCTTTTCTTGAATCTGCAAAAACATTGTTTTGAAATACAGTAGTACCTGGAGATATGAGTTTAATTCGTTCCATAACCTTGAGACCTGGGAAACTATGAGACACTCGAGTTGCAGTAAACTGGTAGGTCATGTGCAGCCAGCTGATCCGCGTGATTACTCCTATCTCAAATGTTGCTCGTATTTCAAAGCAAAAATCGCTCGCTCAACAGCTCGTATCTCAAGAATCTCCTATGTTAGGGCACTCGTATCTCAAGGTACCACTGTAAGTCCTGATCATCTGACCCAAGGATTAAGATTAGGACGTATCTTTTGGAAGACACACAATTCAATCGTTTCTGAATAATTCTTCTACAATAGCCTAATGGCATTGATGTTTTCACAGTAAGACATCTAAGAGACATGTGTTTGTTTTTTGTTTTTGTTTATTATTTTTTTTCAAGTAGACTTTTATATTTTAGAATAGATTTAGGTTCCCAGCAAAATTGAGAGGGAAGCAAAGAGATTTGCCATATGGCCCCTATCCCTATACATGCCTCTCCCATTATCAATATCTCACCCAAGTAATAAATCTTCACAACTGATTATGTGTCTTTTTGCCTTATAGCATCCACATGCAACCACATGACTATATGAACTACCCTCCGAGACCAAAACCAATCTAACATTGAAAAAATTGAAAACGAGGACTATAGTCTCATACTCTGTCCTTTATCTGTAATATGCATCAGGTTCTGGTGTGGGAGGGACCTACGCTGATCAAACATTTGCCGGGCAGTGCAAATGTTTTCAGGCTCAAGTATTCAAAATTACATCTGCAAGGCCAAGAGGAAGTGTATTATACCGAGTACCACAGGATAAGTGCTCCCAACACAGAAAACCAAGGCTCCTTGCTAACACAGCTTTAAGGTCCCCAAACCTCTTTTGCTACAGCTAATACATTTCCTAAGCTTTGCAATTATCACCCAAGAGAAAAGCAGCACTTCTCAGCCTATCCTTGATAATAACAATGGTGATGGACAGGAGTTTTATTTCTGGAAGCACAGTCGCCATGTAAAACCAAATTATCAGATTTCAGGGCTAAAAAGAACATTTTGTTGGATGTAATAGTTATAAATCATTCCTCTCCAGAATACTGAAAGTTGTTGGCTTTTAGCGAAGAAATATATCAAATGTAGTTTCATATTGATTTCTTTTTCCCCCTTTGGAAATGCATTTCAACCAAGAAGACCCCAAAGCTTAGTAAATCTATATGTAATTCTGATGCAGGCTGCAGTTACACTTTTCCCCTTATTTTATTGAGAAATGTTTGTGACAGTTCATTCAATTTATTCTCCCAAATCTGACTTGCTCTTTCGGGGAGTGCATTATGTGGGATGGTGGCATCGGTTTTACTGGGAACGTAAGAGTGTGTGCACTGAAGGATCCCCTGAATGAATGCACCCACAACTCCCCTGCAAAGCTTCTTCCCGGGAGAAGTGTCTGATACATATATTTCCATTCTTTTCCTGTGAGGTCCATCACTCAAGCCATGGTTGACTGGACTATGGTTAAGTGCACAGATAAACAAAAACACACTGATAGGCGGTATAGATATCTTATTGAATTTTGTCTTGAAATCCAGAGGGATAGTAAATCTAATAATACAGAGATACTAAAGCCAATGGAAGGTAGAATTAAGCATCCATCTTACAGTAGAATAAACTTCATATTAATTAACTATCTTCCTTGGAACTTGCCACAGAATATTTATGTTATTTCTACCGTAACACAAAGTATGAGAAATACTGAGCTAAATTAAATTAAATGGATCTCTTCATTACAAAGTTTCTTAGAATGTTTAAAAGGGCAATATAAATTCCAGATCTCTGTGGAAAGTGATATTTCACAGTGTGAATATACATCAGAGGCTGTTTTTTAAATGAGCTGGTTAACATATCATAAAAGACTAGGTTCACATGAATACAGCTTGGAAAATTCTGAAATAGTGAGAAGAATACGGGAGAGAGATTGATTTTGAAAACAATATCGGCAGCAGTGAATCACCCATTGATGGAAGAATATAGAGTTGGTTAAAATAGAGAGTGATGTCAAGACCGGTTTGGCTCAGTGGATAAGAGTATTGGCTTGTGCACTGAAAGGTCCCAGGTTAGATTCCAGTCGGGAACATGTACCTTGCTTGCAGGCACATCTCCACTGTGGGGCGTGCAGGAGGCGGCTGATCGATGTCTCTCTCTCATCGATGTTTCTGACTTTCTGTCTCTCTCCCTTCCTCTCTGTAAAAAATCAATAAAATATATTTTAAAAAATAAGAGAGTGATGACCCTAGAGGGTTTGGCTCAGTATATAGAGTGTTGGCCCATGGACTGAAGGGTCCCAGGTTCAATTCCGGTCAAGGGCACATACATTGGTTTCAGGTACCCCAACCCTGGTCAGGGTGTATGCAGGAGGCAACCGATTAATGTGTCTTTCTCACATTGATGTTTCTCTCTCTCTCCCCCTCTCCCTTCCACTCTAAACCATTCAATGGAAAAATATCCTCAGGTCAATCTTAACAACAACAACAAATAGGGAGTGAAAAACACAGATTGCAGGGGTTAACAGTTGTTCTGATTAAAACGTCTTTAACGCCACTGAATGGTGCTTCACTTTCACGAAGAGTTGCTTTAAAATTGTGACAGTCTTTCTTAACTATGTTCTATTACTCTTTATTTTTTTTTACATTTTATTGATTTTTTTACAGAGAGGAAGGGAGAGAGACAGAGAGCTAGAAACATCAATTAGACAGAAACATCGATCAGCTGCCTCCTGCACACCTCCTGCTGTGGATGTGCCCGCAACCAAAGTACATGCCCTTGACTGGAATCGAACCTGGGACCTTTCAGTCCGCAGGCCGATGCTCTATCCACTGAGCCAAGCTGGTCTTGGCTGTTTTATTATTCTTATAAAAATACTCATCGATTGATTATATTGGATTAATACAGAGCAATTTATCTAATCCAAAGTTTCAACTGAAAATAGATCCCCTTTATTCCAATTGAGTGGCATCTGAATGGAGATCTATAGCGCATGCACAAGGTATGGATAAACCAACTGCACACGTGATTGCTGCCTCCTGCCTCTCTGTGAGCCACAGGCTAAGAAGAAAGGAGAGGCAATTGTGCCATTGAGGGTTGTGGCTTTCCTACGCCACGTAGAACAAGCAGGTGGAGAATATTCCGGCTGTGCTCTGGTCATGTTTGTGGCCTTCTATTCGGCTTAACCAAATGACAGAAAATACTAATTGTCCTTCTCTCTTTCCTTCTAAGAGAAACGCTTTCATAACCATCAGTGACCACCACCCTCTCACAAAATTATGGCAAGTGGCCACGTGCCCAGTGAAAATATTCTATTTTTCACTTTTCTTTGTACATTTGTGTGGACAATGAATGATTAACACATGTAGAAAGGTGGGGATCATTAGCCAGCCCTTCTGGCCTTCCACTTTTTCTTCTGCCCATTTCGTAGAACAGTGGATCTCAACCTTCCTAAGGCTGTGACCCTTGCATACAGTTCCTCATGTGGTGGTGACCCCCAACCATGAAATGTTGCTACTGTTAGGCATCATGATGTAAATATCTGCATTTTTCTGATGGTCTTAGGTGACTCCTGTGAAAAGGTCGTTCGACCCTCAAAAGGGTCATGACCCACAGGTTGAGAATTGCTATCCTAGAATATTGGGAGTGATGGCTCAAATGTCAGCAGTCATCCTGAGATTAGAGGAGAAGACCCCAAACTACTGTACAAACCACTGATCTAATAAACAGCTGCGAGCCAAAGCTAAATCCACTCCTCTCCAGACTTCCGATTGAACAAGGAAAATGAACTCGGATGCAATGATTACTCTCCTCGTATAGTTACTTTCCTCTTAATTGAGTATTTTGAAAGCGCTGTCTAGAACTGCCTAACCCAATTATTAACTTATACAAGATGAGATAGCTAATGTCACTTGGAACAACGGAAAGCAAAGACGGGGGACATGATGTGGTACCCCAGACTGCTCCAAGGCACTCATGGTCCTGACAGCACCTCGTTTAATCTTGCCTCCTAATTGAAGTGTCCATGCATAGAGGCATAGGAAATATTTTAGATTTTACAGCAAAAAGTCCTTCATATGTTCAATTCAAACACAGCCTTTTTACCGGGGCCCTCACTACTGCATTAAAGTCAGGTTCCATCAGCTTGCTTTATATTTGTCTCATAGGACCCGACTGCTTGAAGATGTAATTTGATCATGAAAGAAAGAACTTTTTATTCAGTAACATTTGTTTTTAGGACACAGGCGCGCGCGCACGCAGACACACACACACACACACACACACACACACACACACAAAAAAAAAGTTGTCCCTGAGACTATGAAGATCCCAAATGTGTTACTAGTAAATTCCATGCAACTTAAAAATGCCTAGCTTAACACGGGACAGAAACAAAATTTCTTTCTTAAATCAAAGGAAACTGTTGAAAGAAATGAAAATAAATGATGTTCTGGTTTTATTTCTTTCTCACGAGAAGACTTGATTTAGTTGTTTTTTAGTAATATTTGGAGAAGAGACTACTGTATGTTAGCTAAACTTGTAAATCATATATATATATATATATATATATATATATATATATATATATATATATCTTAGTGCAGAATATAGTGGAGAGAAAAAGCATGTCTTCTTAGAACAAAGACAAGATATTTAAGGAGATTTGGATATAAACACAGAAGAGAAATTAGATGTACACATTATAACTCTTAATTCTGTAACACATGCCTATAGCTAGAAATAGCTACCTATTGACATAAATATTGATATATTGAAATGTATCTGCAATCAGTATGTTGCAGAAACTTGGGTTTTAAAATGCAATCCTGAAAGTCATCTATTTTTGTTACCCGCTGTCACTTTAACATTTCTTTGCAGGTGGAGATTTCCCATGAGCCATTGGTCAAGATTAGAACACCTGCAGATCCCATATCTTTGCATGTCACTTATAAAAATATAAATATTATCATGTCAATGGCACTAAGAAACCTTAACCTTTTTTAAAAACATATTTTATTGATTTTTTACAGAGAGGAAGGGAGAGGGATAGAGTCAGAAACATCGATGAGAGAGAGACATCAATCAGCTGCCTCCTGCATGCCCCCTACTGGCTATGTGCCCGCAACCAAGATACATGCATATGAGACCTGTGACCCCTCAGTCTTCAAGCCAATGCTCTATCTACTGAGCCAAACTGGTTTTGGCAGGAATCTTAATCTTGATTATGAAAATCAGGGTGCATTATTCATCACTTTGATTTTTATTCAAAGGTAAGGCCACTGAGCCATCCTGAACTAGGGCCTTAGTTTACTGATCTCATTGGCCCCAGACCTCGGTGGCTCTGGGGTGTGGGAGGAGAGCAGGAAAAGCCAGGAGCACTTCTTTCTTGTCTGACTTGTCTTTGCATTCTGTTGATGTTGCGGTTAATTGAGAGAGAAATGCTCTTAGCTGGGAACATTCTTGGTTTCTCTGGACAATGCCCTGAGCGTTCCTCTGATTTTCATTTGCAAACTGACTTATCTTCTACAGAAGTGGTTCTCAGCCTTTTTTAATGCTGTGACCTTTTAATACAGCTCCTCATGTTGTGGTGACCCTCAATCTTAAAATTATTTTCGTTGCTACTTCATCACTGTAATTTTGCGACTGTTAATGAATCATAATGTAAATATCTGTTTTCCGATGGTCTTAGGCGACCTTGCTAGCAGTTTTCAACCTGTGGGTTGTGACCCACAAGTTGAGAACTGCTGCTGTAGAGCTTAAGACAATCAGAAAACACAGATATTTACATTATGATACAGAACTGTGGCAAAATTACAGTGATGAAGTAGCAACGAAAATAATTTTAAGATTGGGGGTCACCACATCATGAGGAACTGTATTAAAAGGTCCCGGCATTAAAAAAGGTTGAGAACCTCTGTTCTACAGCCTGCTCCTCTTCTCACCTCAGGCCCCCTTCTGGTGAACTGTCTCTCTTTCTTTTCTGTTGCTTCTTGGACTCGACTTTATCTGATAGACCTCAGCAACCAACCATCAATTCCTGCCCACCCACTTTCTTCTCTCTGAAGAAAGCAGTTCCCCAGAAATCCAAAGGCTGTGGTTTGGGGATCACCCACCAGCTCTATGTTCTACACTCAGGCAGCCTGGGGGTCAGTTCTCTAGACCTAAAGCTCTCAGAAGCAAGTAAAAGGAAGCCCTCGCCTCAAAGAAGATGAATCTTTTCCTCCTTTCTTCTTTTCTGCCACAGTCTCCTCTCATCCCCAACCTAACTACAAAGATGAGGACAATGCACGCATGTGAACTCTCTCTTTTAAAAGCCCCCACATTTCCTAGCAGAATCCCTGTTACACAGGTTTTCTCCAAAATGGGGCCATACAGTGTGCCTACCACTGGTTCTATATTTGTCACCAAGATTCTTCTTTTAATGTATTTTATTAATTTTTTACAGGGAGGAAGGGAGAGGGATAAAGAGTTAGAAACATCAATGAGAGAGACATCAATCAGCTGCCTCCTGCATGCTCTGCCACTGGAGATGTGCCCGCAACCAAGGTATATGCCCTTGATCAGAATCGAACCTGGGACCCTTTAGTCCGCAGGCCGATGCTCTACCCACTGAGCCAAACCAGTTTCGGCTGTCTCCAAGATTCTTTCTGGTCACTGAACATACTACTGGAGGGGAATAATATCATGTCTCTTTGAGCAACCCTTCACTGTAGATCTCCCTGCTCCAGGGTCATAGTTATCTGTCCCTTTTGTGATTCTCAGATCAATGAATCACGTCCATGGAAATGGAATAAATAAAAATAGGAACTAGGTAAAAGAATAGAAAACATGTTAACAGTTGGCTGACTAGTCTTGGTTTTGGTTACATGGAAGCTTTCATTGTCTCCCTTTATAATTTCCAAATTTTCTACTGTACACTGGCAGAAATTATTGTCTCCTCGACCAAATTCTA
>PVJN01044241.1:0-17414 GCA_004026805.1 Lasiurus borealis | reverse complement strand
TGAGGGAGCCAAACAAGGAATTGAAGGCTTTTCTGGTTTTATTACATACCTGATTGCTATTCTTGGAATAAACTGGATGTTCTTTCCTGGAAATGCATGAACAGTTTGAGCTCTGACCCAGCTGAAATGAGGGATAAAATGCTGAACAATCTTCCGTATTAACGGATGACTCAATCAAAGGGATCTATAATTTTCAGCAGAACATCTGTGGTTTTCTGCCATATGGATGTGGGTACTAACACAGGCCTTTGTAAAGTTGTTGAATTATTGCAACAATTCATGATTCTGAGCTTATAGGTTGCATAGATATTACTGAGGAAGATTGTAGTTTTTGGAGTAGATTACATGGGCTAAAAAGGCAAATAAACTTCACTTTTTGAAAGCCTTTAAAAACATTGTTGATGTATATTTTCATATACCCTAATATGAACCTAAATTTGTGTTTAGCTCTTGCTGACAGATCAAAAAACGGTGTGCTGTTGGTGTGCCTTTTAATTTCAAGCAGGTTATTACAGCAGTGTTTTCAAATTCGATGAATAAAACACATGGTAATACCTAAGATATACAATTTAGTATGCAAATTTTGTAGTTTTGCTCGAGTGGATTTTTTTTTAAAATTTCAGGCAGTAAGGAAAGAGCCATGTCATTGAGATTAAATACTAAAATTTCACAGATCTTGCAGTTAAAAAATAAATACATATCATATAAAGATAGGAAGAGAGAAATAGGTATTTAATTGAGTGGTATATGTATCCTAGAAATTTCCTCCTACCCTTAAATAAGTTATTGTTCCAGAGTCAAGTTAATGTGTATATTCTGGTATACATGGTATACATATATTTTGATAATGTTTTATATATTATACATTCAATTTTTTATATATGTATACATATGTACTTTTTTAGCACATGAAAAATTTCTTCTTGTAAAATTAATTGACCTGAATTAACTAAAAGGAATTTTCATATATATTTTAGCTGTCCCTTTTCTTACAAGCTAGATAAATCACTTGATACCACTTGGTCACTAAGCAATTGCCTAGAAAGTGTTCTTTTGTTACAGTCAACTAACTCCTTTAATTAAATAGCAGAGTTTTGTAGACGCTGTGTATCAATGTCAGAGCAGTTGGCTAGCTACGTGGTTCAACGCAAGAGTTGGTAAATCTTTTTTGAGGACCTAGTTTTCATCATTTGAAAATAAATTAATAAATACTGCTGTCATCTCTAGTTGTTGGTTGTCATACTGAAGATGTAGTCTATTTTTTTGGTATGGTATAGACAGGTTTTATGTAGATAATTTTTCTTGCAGTGGCATGGGTACGTATTTTTTATTTTTAGGTGTGGTTGAGCCAGTCATTCATTCTAATACAATGTTATTGAACTTTGTCAAACACTGTGACAACCACTAAGAATGTAGTGATTATTATGAGCACTTTATGAAAGTCATTGGAAAACAGATATAAAAGCAAAAAGCAAAACCACTCATCATCTGCCAGGTCTCCATTCACTGCTGCTATTCACATTTTGGTATATTTTCTTCTGGTGATGGTGGTTGTTGGTTGTTGGTTTTTGTTGGTTTTGTTTTCCCTAGACATGCACTTTTTATTTTTTTAAATGAAAGCTCTAATAATCTTAACTATCCCATGACTTTTGGTATATAACCAGTCTTCACAAATTGAGAACGTGAAGTTTGCGTAAAATTCTAGTGAGTAGGTATCTTATAATTTGTGTCACCACTTTCCTATTTTTGAATACTTGCACTCGTTAATTTTTTGCTCTTCTAAACAAGTATCTCAATCATCTTCATACAATATATTCCTAAAGGTGGGATTAGTTCGGTTTGTGGACACAGTGTTATTTCTTGATATATATGAATGGATTTCTTTCCCAAAACATTATCAATTCACTTGCCTATGAGCAAGCTGTATACGCAAATGCCATTTATGCCTCATTAGTCATGGTCAGCTTGTGTGAAGAAGTGATCATTCTCTTCCTCAAAATTCTGTCCCAGTGCTCTTTTGAGAAATGTAAGTGATTTTATGTTAGGGAACCAGAAGCCTTGGGTTACTGAGGGGCATTTCTCTTTAATATGGTCGTGCTGTTTCTCCAGCGGAACCTGCTGGTGGTTTCGAGTGGAGGGCGTTTCATTGTGTGAGATAACCTGTGCATGCCATGCTCTTTAGTTATCCTGTCCCCAGCCCACTCAGAGCCAGCCGCACCTCTGGATCATCGGAGCAACTGTCCCCAGTGGAGAATGCCTGGCAGTGAAGGATCTGTTGTTTAGCTGGATATAATTCACAATGATAAAAACACATGGTATAAACAACCATGTAATATGTACAACATGAGGGGTTTGTTCTTCAATTGCAATTATGTTTAACTTAAAGCTTTTCTCTCCACTTACAGCTGTGAAATTATACATGCTCATTTCATATTTCTCAGTGGTTTTACATGTGTGTGACATAATTGTGAGTGTGAGTACAGGATACACTCATTCCGCAGTCTACCATAACTGCATTTTGACAGCCATCTAATTTTTATGGATGTGATAATAGGTAACAATAGCTTTTATTATTATTATTATTATTATTATTATTATTATTATTATTATTCACTAGAGGCCCAGTGCATGAAATTTGTGCACGGGTGGAGGGGGTGTGTGTCCCTCAGCCCAGCTTGCACCTTCTCCAATCTGGGATCCCTCTCACAATCCAGGAAGGCTGGCTCCTAACTGCTCACCTGACTGCCTTCCTGATTGCCCCCAATTGCTTCTGCCTGCCAGTTTGATCAACCCCTAATCCTGCCAGCCTGATTGATGTCTAACTGTTCCCTGCCAGCCTGTTTGCCCCTAACTGCCCTCCCCTGCAGGCCTGGTCCCTCCCAACTGCTCTCCCCTGCAGGCCTGGGTCCCCCCCAAATACCCCTCCTTGCAGGCCAAGTAACAACCAACTTGCCTCCTCTGCTGGTCTGGTTACCCATAACTGCCCTCCCCTGCAATCTTGATCACCCACAGCTGTCTTCCCTTGTAGGCTTGGTCCCTCCCAACTGCCCTCCCCTGCTGGCCTGATCACCCACAACTGCCCTTCCTTGCATGCCTGGTCCCTGCCAACTGCCCTCCTCTGCAGGCCATCTTGTGTCCACATGGGGGCAGGATCTTTTGACCACATGGGGGCAGTCATCTTGTGTGTTGGAGTGATGGTCAATCTGCATATCACTCTTTTATTAGATAGGATAGAGGCCTGGCACATGGGTGGGGGGCAGCTGGTTTGCCCTGAAGCATGACCTGGATCAGGATGGGTGTTCCCTTGGGACATGGGGCAGCCTGGGCGAGGGCCCTGTGGTAGTTTGCAGGCTGGCCACGCCCCCTGATGACACAAGCAGAGGCCCTGGTATCTGGGATTTATTTATCTTCTACAATTGAAACTTTGTAGCCTAGAGTGGAGGCCTGGGCCCTCCAGGGTGTGGGGAAAGCTGGCTTCCTTCATTGCCGGCGAAACACAAGCCTCCCTCCTGCTCGATCTGTGTCTATAGCCATCTTGGTTGGGATTAATTTTCATACTCGCTCTTGATTGGCTGGTGGGCATGGCTGGTTGGTGTGGCTGGTATGTGTAGTAGAGTGATTTTTAATTTGCATATTACTCTTTTATTAGATAAAATACTTGGTCTACTGCTGGCATAAGAGCCTCAGGTTGGACAATATCCAGATTTCTTAATATCTTAGCATTAACTTATTTGACCAGTTCAAGCTAATGAGCCACCTGAATGACATGATTTAAAAAACTATCAATTGTATTGGTGCATTTAAAAAGAGATGTTACTATGTCAAATTAAAAAGTAATATTTGACTTAAAATATCTATTAATGTATAAGTGTATAAACAATTAAAATACTAATTGATCTGAAAGATAATTTATGAAATTTACAGAGCACATTATTGATGTGAGGAAAAAATATGAGATGATAGACAGAAGACTGAATGGAGAGATACTTGACTCCCTAGGGAATTTGGACTGGAAATCTGAAGTATCAGAAAAATAACTGAGTAAAAAATCATGAAAGAAGTATTACACTTCTCAAAACTATATCTGTGTTACAAAGTTCATAATATGTGGGTGCAGGAGAAACCTTATTAAATGAATTTAAACGTTTTAAAGTATATACGTTAGCCCGGCCAGTGTGGCTCAGTTGATGATGAGCATCAACCCATGAACCAGGAGGTCACTGTTCAATCTCCGGTCAGGGCACATGCCCAGATGGCGGGCTCTAACCCCAGTGTGGGGTGTGGAGGAGGCAGCTGATCAATGAGTCTCTCTCATCATTGATGTTTCTCTCTCTCTCTCCCTCTCCTTCCTCTCTGAAGTCAATAAGAACATATTTTAAAAAATAAAAATAAAATGTGTACTTTATGTTTTAGCATAAGGAAAAATGTAACAAATTATGTTGTTTTATATATGATATTGAATGCCGACAGAAAGTGCTTGTTGTAATTATCTATAACCTGCTTTTCATTTCTTATGGGAAGAAAGACCATCTTCCTATTCCTCAATGTTATTATTCCCAATTTCTTGAGAGACTTGAGTACCTTTAGTTTGTATCCTTCTCCTTTTGAGGCATAATTTAAAATCATTTACAAATATAACGAAGCTGATAAGTAAATGCTTGCATTATTTGATACACAGATGTCATCCTGACTTCTCTCAGTCTCTAATGGCAACTCCCCTTTACCTCAACATTTAAAAGGTGACAAGAAAATTAAACAATGTGAAGCATGAGCTAATACATTTTTTTTTACCTGGAACTGGATGAAAATTTTAATGTAGGGAATGATAAAGAAATAAAATAACATTGATTTTGAAGCGACCCATTCATTTAAAGTACACAGATGATAGCAAATAAGAAAATACCTATCTCTAAGACAAATATTCTAATATTGTTTTGCTTGTTTGTTTGTTTGTTTGTAGGGATTTAGCTGTGGTTAAGAGAACATTGACTTCTGTAACCATTGTGATTAATAAATTTTCGTCATCTCTATTTTCACCTCTCCACTCCCAAAGACAATATAGAATCATAAATTGTTAGCTCTTTTATAATTTCTATTGCTCTGAACATAACTGGGAAACCTTCCTAGGTGAGGTTTTTTTTGTAATTATACATTTAAATTAGTTATTTTGTGTATGTTTCTCTCCACTCACAAGCTTACTGCTAACTGAAGAAAAGGTGGATGTGAGATGTTTTTTAAGGGGAGAATGATAGCCTAGTCCCTATCTAAGATAGGCTGGAAAATGGCCCCAACAATATCAGGTCCTAATCTTTGGAACCCATGACTATCACTACATCTGGAAAAATGGTCTGAGAGCGGAGAGTATCTTGGATTAACTATGTGTGCAAATGCAATCATGAGTTTCATTATAAGTCAGAGGGAGAGGGCAACTCGAGAAGAGGAGAAGGCAGTATGAGCAATGAGAGATTAAAGTGATTTGGCAACAGAGAAAGGAACATCAGCAACCTGCAGACATTGGAAGAGGCAAGGAGTTAATTCTCAAACCCTGGAGTCTTTAGAGAAAGTATGGCCTGCTGCCATCTTGACTTTTTTGAACTTTTGGGACGCAGAATCTTAAAGGAATAAATTTCTGTTGTTTATAAGGAATCAGATTTGCAAATGTTAAAGCATTCCTAAGAGACAAATACAGTATTATTGCCTGCTCCATAGTGGGAGAGTTAATCTGGAGATAGTTTTTGTTAAGTCCTCTTTGACAAGAAGATGAAACAATTTGGAAGGAGATCAAATTGAGAGGTATTTAGTTTATTTACTTGATATTTACTGTTTTAACTGACTTTTCTCTGGCTTTGTGGCTTCTGTTTCTTTTTTGCCTTTTAGTAATGAACTGCATTTTGATGTGTGACACATATGTGTAAAATAACATTTGTAATGGTAATAATTGGATAAGAATATACTTTCATAATGACGTGACTTCAATACACTTTTTAAAACCATGTGAAATAAAAAACAAATAACTAATTTAAATGTATTATTATGATTTTATACTGTTTAGCTCTAGAATATTGAATAGAAGTCATTAATTGGAAGTTAATAAGTAACATTGGCATGGTTTATCTTATATGTGAGTATTATATGCTTCAGTTGATACCAGTATACATTTGGGATTTATTCGCACCACACCTCTGGGTTTGATAACGTATTAGTTATGAAGAATATTAATATTGCTGCAGAACAATTACATGTTCATTTGCTAACTGTTTAAAATTCATGCATAATTTATTGAAATGAATAGATATTTTATAAATAAGCCTTCTTTTCTCAAGGGCCGCAAACCGAAATACATATGCTAATACGAGCTACTTTTTACCTTCAACATAAAAAATTTAATAAGTAGTGATATATTAATCTCATTAATGCTAGGTTTCACTTCTTATAATCACGCTGTATATACTTCTATGCCTCTCTGAATATTGTCATGTTTCCAAGTATGAAGTTACCGCTGTGATTACCGGACTGTCCCTTGTGTTGGCTTGACCATAACAAATGAATGCAAAACTGGTCAGAGTGAATTGCTGCCCTACTTCAGGCCAGAACTTCATTGCATAAAACTCATTTCTTCATACACAAAAAAACACTCGTGTTGAATATTAACTTTTGGTTTCAATATTTATGCACTCTGGCAAAAACAAAAAAAATAATTTGCATTAAATATAGGGTTTCTTGATGTATTTAGAAATAGGGAGTCTTAAAATTCTTAAAACAATGCATAGTTTACCATGGAAGAAATTACAATGCCAAGAAATTAAGTAACATATTCAGGTTTACCCAGCTATGTGTATATACATTTTTTGAAACTAGATCTCCTGACTTGAAGCTTTGTGTTCTTTTACATGTCATTTTTTTTAAAGATAGACATGTGAGAAGCAATATTACTTGTTAGTTTTTCTCTTCATTGTAATGTTTTGTTGTAGCTTTTCCCCCTTGCTCCTCTCCCTGCCCACTTCTGCTGGTCTCTTGTTTTTCATTTCCCATGACGATGCTGTGCAGAGATTTGATAGGTGAGATTTAACATTCAATATATAGTCAGTAGGTCAGGTCAGAATACCCATAAACTTATAGAAGAATCTGGTTTTGTTAGTTAATTAATTGCACAAATAATTTCATCATGTTAAATACCAGGCCTCTTCATGTTGTTGTTCAGCTGAAATGTGAGTGAGGCATTGCTGCTCTAGGGTAGAATCCCAGTAAGCATCATTTAGCATCATTTCCTATTTAAGTTAGTTGGTATCTGAGCAATTGCAGATATGAGGAAACTCAGTTTTCTTGTAAAATGCAGACTGCTCATAATATGTACAACATTTAGCCCTAACCGGTTTGGCTCAATGGATAGAGCGCTGGCCTGTGGACTCAAGGATCCCAGGTTCGATTCCAGTCAAGGGCATGTACCTTGGTTGTGAGAACATACCCAGTAGGGAGTGTGCAGGAGGCAGCTGATGGATGTTTCTCTCTCATCGATGTTTCTAACTCTATCCCTTTCTGTAAAAAAATCAATAAAATATATTTAAAAAAATTTAGATAGCCTGGAAATACCTTTGCATTTTTTTCTGTTATGTGTATGTCTCTATTCAGCTTAATTTTAATGTAATCTTTAGAAAATATGTCAACTTTTTCTTTCTGTCTACCAAAGCTTTTGTATATTAAAAAACTGAATGATGCTAGACTGGTAAAAGTTAATTATATTGAAATGTTTAGTTCAATGCTACTTCAGGTAATAAAAAACTTAAAAATGGAAGCATTTTTTTGTTTTATTTAATCTTTTTCCTTTGTAACTTCTCAAATGAAGTCAGTTGTAAAATTGGAAATTGTTCACCCTCTGCACAATTTTGAATATTTTTAAATTGCTTTCAGAGAGGAAGGTAGAGGGAGACAGAGATAGAAATGTCAATGGTGAGAGAGACTCATTGATCGGCTGCCTCCTGCATGCCTCACACTTGGGATCAAACCTTCAACGTGGGCAAGTGTCCTGACCTGGAATTGAACCATGACCTCCAGGTTCATAAGTCAACACTCAGCCATTGAGTCACGCTGGCTATGCCAAGTTTGCGTATATTGTTGAAAATTTTTAAAAATAATAATGTATAGATTTTATAGTTAAATTTTATAAATCAGGTATTAACTGCTTTTCAATAGAAATAATTCTAAACACAAACAGTTTATATAGCACCTATGTTATTGGATGAAAGTTTTGTTTTCACTTTAAATATGAGCTATGTGAAGGACAAATTCATATAGTACTCTCAAAACTAGTTTGAAAGCATTGCCATGATGGTCATAATTAATGATGAGAATAAATCAATATTCTTCAATAGATTTGGGATGTTTTTTAAAAACATGTTGTTACTAAATACTCCTTCCTTTTAATCTGTTATTCTTTATGACAGCATCCATTTGTTTTCTACATAACTCTCTCAATTTTTAATAATTAACTTGAAAAAATAATAAAATAATGAATCTGTTGATTTATTGTTACTCTGTCACCCTGGCCTTAATTATGTGAATGCTGAATGTGAAACGCAGCCTAACAATTAGTAGTTCCTGAATAAAAATTTATCATGAATTTTGGAGGAAATATCTTGAAAAAAAAACACACACACAAAACTAGCCTATGTAGAGATCTAGGCCAGCTAATCTTATCCCTTACGTTAAGGATGTTTGTAACTTAGGTGTACATAAGGTGGAATTAAGGTTTAAGGGCTACAACTGAAAATGCTTATTTCATCTCATGCTGTATCAGAAAGCACAATCTGCTTTTAGGCTTTTGTGCCTTGTATCTGATTCCAAACATGCATTTTCATTAAAATATGAAAGTCCAGTTTGAAAGCCACTGGCTGTCCTTAACTTTCCTCTATATGTATCTTCTCCAGTTTGCCCCTATGGGGAGCATATTCTACAGCTGCATTCACTATCTCTCCTATATGATTTTCTTTTTCTTTTTTTTACAATTATTTTTAGCAGCTC
Organism: Lasiurus borealis; assembly: GCA_004026805.1. Taxonomy (NCBI): domain Eukaryota; kingdom Metazoa; phylum Chordata; class Mammalia; order Chiroptera; family Vespertilionidae; genus Lasiurus; species Lasiurus borealis. The sequence goes on along the minus strand of PVJN01044241.1, from coordinate 8,396 downwards.
TATTGAGAGAAATTTCACACCACTAAATTCATCCATTTGCAGTGATTTATAGTATATTGAGGTATCTGGTGGTTTCAAGTATTTTTAGGGTTGTGCAACCATCACCACAGTCAACTTTAGATAATGCTCATCACTCTTACAAAGAAACCCTGCACACATTAGCAGTCACTCTCCATTCCCTCATCGCCCAGCTCCTGGCAGTCACCATCTACTTTCTGTATAGATTTGCAGGTCGTGTCAAAATCTCATTTCTTTTTATGACTGACCCACGTTCCATTGTGTCAGTGGTTCTCAACCTTCCTAAGGCCGAGACACTTGCATACAGTTCCTCATGTGGTGGTAACCCCCAACCATGAAATTTTGCTACCGTTATGCATCGTGATGTAAATACCTGCATTTTCCGATGGTCTTAGGCGACCCACAGGTTGAGAACCGCTGCATTGTGTAGATGTCCCACCTTTTGTTTATCCAACAGTTCTAAATATTGAGCATTTTTGTTTTTTTATTGCAAAAAAACACTATAGATACTCATTGATGTTATTGTGAATACAATGTTCCTTTTTTTCCTGGATAGACACTGCAGAGTGACTAGTACGATGTGAGGTAACCCTGAGTTTCACTTAAAGGAGCTGTTTGCTTTCTACAGCAACTGCACCATTTCAGTCTTACCCATCTCTTCCATGTGCTCGCCAACACTTGCTATTGTTGACTTCTTTCTTTTACCCGTCCTGGGTTCTAATGATGTTGAGTACCTTTTCTTGTGCTTATTGGCCATGCCCATCTTCTTTGGAGAAGTACCTGTTCAGATATGTTTCCAATTTTTCTCTTTAGCTGCTTGTCTTGTATTGAGTCAAAAGAGTCCCAGAGGTATTCTAGATTGGTTTTCAGTCTTAAAAGAAAAGCTTTAATCCTATTTTAAGGCAGTTACATCTTTATTTAGATGAACACTTTTCTTAAAAGTTTTTTGGCTTTTGGTAGTGTTCTTGATCACAAAGTAGTAGTTAGAATGTCTTCATAACAGAGCATGGACAGAGGTAGCTTTGTGAAAGTCCTCATAAAATCCAATATTAAATTTTAGCTACATTGTTGTTGTATAGGGAAAAAGTGTTCTAATACATCCTCCACCACTTCTATAAGTTCAGACATTGAAATAATGTTTCCTGATGTTTCAGGCAAAATTTCTAAGCTATCCAAAATTAAATCGCGGTGTACCTTTGACATTTGAGGTTAATATTTGATGCATTGCCTTAATCCATGCTACTCCCAAAGGCCAGTGATCTGTAATGATTTGTGATTTTGCCTTAGTGGAGATTTTAGTTCATTACCACTCTAAGGTGGGGATGTGGAAATGAGTCAGTACATGGATTCGCTGTGCCTTCTTCCTTATTTCATCAGAAGTAAAAACCAGAGCAAGAAAACACACACCACACTGCCATGTTTCATGAATGAAATAATGAGAGGAGTATTCGTTAATTTGAAGATTTGTAATGGTCTTAGGACTTCAAGAAGGTCAAAGGTCACTCTGTTAGTAGCTAATCATAGTTGGCCATTTCACAATTTTTTAAAAAATTTATTTCACTTGTTTACTGTCCTTCTATAACTTCATGGCCTGGAGAGGCATGATTTAATAAGAGGAAACTTGTCATAATGCATCGTATCTGATCTGTGAAAGTATTTGCTCTTTAAAAGTAAGAGATCAACTGAAGGACTCATATGCCTGTATATTAGCATAGCCAATGGATACAGGAAGGCATGGGGGAAGTTAATGGGAGAAAAATAAAGGTGACATATGTACTACTATTTTTAATACTTTAAACAATAAAAATATATATTTAAAATTTAAAAAAAGTAAAAGTACAGTTTCAGTACGACTCATGCACTAGGGTTTGTTTTTGTTTTTAATGTGTGTATTTATAAACATATACATTATTCTGAATAAATAACTAATTTATTAAGCCTTTAGGCTTTGAGAGCCATTCGCATATTTGTATGTATTATAGTCTTTGGGGTTTTTACTAATTACATTACACATTCATCTCTCCTAGAACCTCCAAGACCCATTGCTCCTCCCCAGCTGCTTGGTGTTGGGCCTACGTATTTGCTGATCCAGCTAAATGCCAACTCCATCATTGGCGATGGCCCCATTATCCTGAAAGAGGTGGAGTACAGGATGACATCAGGGTCCTGGACAGAAACCCACGCCGTCAACGCTCCAACCTATAAGTTATGGCATTTGGATCCAGACACTGAATATGAGATCCGAGTTCTGCTTACCAGACCCGGCGAAGGGGGAACGGGGCTCCCAGGACCTCCGCTGATCACCAGAACCAAATGCGCAGGTAAGACTAGCAGGCCACTCTGCTTAGGGGCAACATCTTGCATAAAACATATAATATACATACAATATGGAAAGTTCTAATTGTTTGGCACATGATATAATCACACTATGCGAAGAGTTTCAGTGGATTTGGTAAATTGTAGCCTTGGTTCTGTTATAATTTGGCTGATTTAGGAGCAGTGGGAGTCTTTCTCTACATTATTCAGTATTATTTTGTAACCATAATCCTTTCTTGTATGGTAATTTTGCTCAGTTTGCTTAGATGCACCCCTGTATCTCTGACAGGCACAGGTGAAAGTATTGAGAGCAAACCTTGGCAATGCAAGCACATGTTACATCCCCTCCTATGGTGTGGAAATTGTCTTCCTCAACCATTGCAGAGGAATACCTGATAATCTAAGAAATGTTACTCTGAACCAAGTCTCAGTGACCAGCTCTTCTATTTAGAAAATTCACTTGTTGAGGACTAAGTGAACAGCTACAGAACACACTCCCTATGCCTGAAACAGTGGTGAAAGTAACATATGGAGAAAACACTGAGAAAGAATAAAAATTAATATATAACATAAATCATGGTTTCTTATTCTACCATGCTGTTATAGTGGAAGAAATTGTTAGCTATTTATTAAAAGCCACTGAAAAATTTAATTGCCTTAGTTATTAGATTATATTTTTTATTGCACTCTTTATTTTATAATTGAACATAGTTTAGTTGAAAGATATTTTTTATTCTATTAAGTATTATGTTGAAACACCTGCAGAGTTAGGGCATGAATCTATGTGTGTAGAAAATTTGATGATCTAGATTCTGAAAATTGAAAAAGAAGCTAAAACCGGTTTGGCTCAGTGGATAGAGCATCGCCCTGTAGACTGAAGGGTCCCAGGTTCGATTCCGGTCAAGGACACTTACCTTGGTTGAGGGCACATATCCAGTGGGGGGTGTGCAGGAGGCAGCTAATTGATGTTTCTCTCTCATCGATGTTTCTAGCTCTCTATCTCTCTCCCTTCCTCTCTGTAAATAATCAATAAAAGATATTTTAAAAAATAAAGAAAGAAAAAGAAGAATGTGAGGATCTATGAAACCGCAAATGTCCATACAGTGTCTTTTGTTTCTTGAACATCTGTTTAGCATTTACAATATTTTGGGACTATCCACCAAGAATACTGATATCTTGCACTACAGAATATCTGTACTACTGTGTCCTTTCATTCTAGGAAATGTGACACATTGTTCTTATTGCAGTAGATGAACTTTCTAAGGGAGAGACATATTTACTCCACAACCTCAACTAGTCAGAGGAATTGTTAAATAGGAGACAGTTTTGAAGCAGAGAAATAGCTCATTCTATCTTTCAAAGTGAATATTCCATGCCAATGGAAAACTATAAACAATGAGGTTCATTTTACAAAGTAACCTATGCATTTTCACATAAAAAATACATTTTTTCTACATTTAATTTTTATAGCTCTATACAAATTAGAATCATAATGGTAATTTTCCTGTTCCAGGGGTCTGCCTCTTGACTTCCTGTGCCCAAACTTCTCTTTTAAATGCCACATTTGCCTTCTTATTTTTTTCATCAAAGTTAGACAATAATATCACATAATGTATTGCTAATAATAATGTAATTTTTCTTTAACTTGGGAATCTATATACAGTATATAAAGAGCTAGGGTCCATAACTTCCAAGGCTTGTCCTAATACCGGAAGTCAGTGCTGAGTTGACATGGCCACCCAGCACTGACTGCCTAGAGGGCAGCAGATCAGGCCCAGAGAGAGGCCTGCAGAGAGAGAGGCAGGGTCTGATCCATAGCTTCTGTGGCAGCTGTTGATCAGCCCTTGCCTCTCTCTTTGTCTCCCAGCTTTACCAACAGCCACACCTCTTTTTCTCTCTGGGCCACCTCAGGGACTGCTGATCAGCCCTGCCTCTTTGATCAGACCTAGAGATAGGCTTGGAGACACTGACTGGCATAGAAACCAACCAATCAGAACCAAGTCTTGGTGAAGTGCCAAGAGCCAATGACTGCTTAGGAGACAGAGCTTTTGATGCTGACTGGCATAGAAATGGACCATTTAGAACCAAATCTGAAATGTGAGGAGCCAATGGCTGCCTAGGAGGCAGAGCGTTTGACACTGACTGGCATATAAACTGATCAATCAGAATCTAATCTTGGTGAACTGCAAAGGCAGAACCTAAGGTGGGGGTTGAGGAGGGGTTTTAAGGGCAACAGGTGTTTGATATAAGGTGTAAGAAAGAAGTTCAATTTTTCCATGATAGTGCATATGGCTGTCTATTAGTCCAGATATAGGGATTATTTGTTTTTGTCTGCCAACAGCATCTCCTGCTGAAAAAGGCTCCCCACTCATTTAAGCAATCCTATCCTGAATTATCTATCTATACTAAAAGGGTAATATGCTAATTAGACCAGGTTGACTGGCCATCTTCTGGATATCCTACTTCCTTCCAGCCAAAGCCATGTTGGTGGGGGCTGAGGCAGAGACAGTTAAGGGTGATTAGGCCAGCAGGGGAGGGCAGTTCGGGGCAAGATCAGACTGGCAGGTGAGGGCAGTAAGGAGTGATGAGATAGTCAAAGGTAGTTAGGGGTGATCAGTTTGACAGGGGAGAACAGTTAGAGGCAATCAAGCAGGCAGGAAGAGGCAGTTAGTGGTGATCAGGCAGGTAGGCAGGTGAGCGGTTAGAAGCCAGCAGTCCCATATTGCAAGGGGGATGTCTGACCGCTGGAGATCAGGCCTAAACCAGTGGTCAGACATCCCCCAAGAGGTCCTCATTTGTAGAGGGTACAGGCTGGGCTGAGGGAACACCCTTCCCCTCACCCCAAAGCACAAATTTCCTGTACCATGCCCCCAGTTATTTGGTTATTGACGTGAGGGCCAGTGGAGATTGCCAGTAAGTGGGATTTTGTTTTAAAGTTAGGTCTTCTGTAGTAAGTGGATGCCAGCATGTTAATGAGCACTGACTTATCCTCATTGAGTGCTTATGTTCAGAACCCATGTTGAACTGAAATTAAAATGCGTATGGAAATGCAATAAAGGTATTGACTAGAAAAGTGTTTTTATTTTAAGATTAATCTTACCTATGTGGGAGGGGATAGAGTGAAAATAACATGCATTCATAACTGTTTTCAAATGTAAAAAAGTCTTGATATTTTGGAACTATATATATTTTTCCCTGTCTTTATTTGAGGAATATTTAATCTGTGGGCTCTGTAGCATACAGTGATATGAGGCTCACTCTTAGTTTTCATTTCAGCTGTACAGTTTGTTTTTAAAACTGTCTTTCACGTGTCTTAGTCTCATGTTTGTTAATTTATTCATGTCCTCATAAGTTGTGTTTGATACAGATTTTTATAGTAAAAAGTGCTTTTAGACTAGATATTTACATACATTATAGGTATGAAAGAACTTGGGATTACTATTTTACAAGGATTGTCTACTAATCTTGCTCAATGGTTAAAAAAAGGGAAAGTTTATGAAAGCATGTATTGTATTAACTCAAACAGTTTTTGAAAAGCAGAAGTTGATTATAACTGATAAACATTAAATATCTAAACACAGAGTTAGTGTTACAATGCCTATCTACTTCTCTTCTTTATGATCTATATCCTTTTCTCCAAATATAAGATCCCGCAGATTTACCAGGACTGACCCTGGCCTCAGCCTGGTGTCCTGCAACAAGAAAATAGAGCCCAACTTATACTAACTATGCTATTATCCGATACTTAGGACAGATTTCAAAAGCTTAAAAATTCTTCCTAAAATTCTTCCTAAAAATTCTTACCGCAAAGGCTGGCATGTGGGAAGTCTTAAGTAAAACGTAGCCATTATTATTGCTCTTATAATCATTATTAATTAAGATGTGTGTGTGTGTGTGGGGGGGTGTTTTAAGAACATGCATTACCTCAGAATTAAAACATCCTTTTGAAAAGCAAAAAATATGAAATTCTTTCTAATCTGGGGAAATGCTTCCTCCGAAACCCCAAGCATAGCTTTTGGGTCAGTTTCCAGCGAATTGTACTAAGTTGTGCAAGCTCTGAAGTCTGGTTCTGTAACCCATTCATTTCAATCAGTGCTGCGAGAGTGCCAGAGTGGAGTTGTAATGTTTTACCATTAACATCAGGTGATTGAATAAATGTGGACTATATTGATACACCCTACATGTTAGACCACCAGGAAGCCTAATCTATAATAATAAAAGCATAATTTGCAAATCGACTGATAGCCAGCCAGCGGAATGATAATTCGGATGACCTTCCCCAGGAAGCCAGGGCTTGTGAGGAGACTGGAAAAGCCTACTCTTGCATGATTTCCTGCATTGGGCCTCTAGTGATAAGTATAAAATCCTTGCTGCGTTTGTTCCTGATTCCGATTTCACATGAGTTTCATGTAAATAATGAATATGTGATGATGATTTTCTGCCTCCAAAACATTCTCATTTTGGTGTAGCACAGAGGGAGACCATTTTGCTATTAAATACCAATCAAAAAGTACATTAATTATGATTTACTATGTTAAGGTTTCCATGTTAATGTATTTAAGCCAATGAAATTTTATTTCTGGCAATAGTATATTTATTTTCTTGGCAGAAATCGACTGTCTATAAATAATTGTATAGCAAGTTAATTAAATGGTTTTATATATGCGTGTCAAAGAGGGAATTTTGCATTTAAACGCATTGATGTAGATTTTCATAGTTAAGTATTGATTAGTACTGCTTTATAATTAGCATATGAAGTTGGTTTATCATGATATCTTATTTTCAGACCAATCCTGTAAATTACGTATGTTATTATCCAATTTTGTAGTTCATGAAAGTGAGACTCAGGAAAAAAACAAGATTTGTCTCCTATTAGACAACTTGGCAGCATTGGCTCAAACCCATGTTCTGAAAAGGGGCTTTTACTCAATGAGTCTGAATTTTTTTCCATTCCCCGTACGATAGGTGGTTTCTTTCCTCTTTCATGAATAAGTGAAAGTACAACATACACATCTGGCAGGGACATATATTTTTATAAATCATACCTGCATGGTTAACTTACTCCCTGAAAAACATAGTTTGATGTCCTTAACTTCACTTTTATTGAAAGTACAATTTATTAATGTGCTTAAAACTCAAGTTAAATATTTAAACAGTCAAAGAAGTGCTAAAAAATGTTTGAATGTATCCTTATCTGAAAATGTCCTACCTAGCTGCCGATGCTTTCCTTTGTTTTGTTTTCTTCCTAAAGCGCATTAAAATCATTGGGTGGGTGACATTACTACCTGCTTCAGGGTCTCTCAGGGTAGGCCAGGTGGTGATTGAGTCTCTGGCGGCTGTAGCCACCTATGCTTGCCGCGTGCTCTCTGTGCACGTGGGGGTTTGATTATTTCACTCTGAGCTTACAGCCCGACCCATGGTATTCACTTAATGCTTCTTCAGGCATTTCACAAATTGTAAAGAAGGTATAAATGTGAGGTTATCTTAAATGGAAAATAGTAATTCAAGAACTCCATTAAACAACCAAAGAAAATATGTGCACGTGTGTGTGTGTGTGTGTGTGTATGTGTGTGTGAGAGAGAGAGAGTCTGTTTCCCCTGGGTATACGTGTGTGTGTGTGTGTGTGTGTGTGTGTGTGTGTGTGTGTGTGTGTGTGTTTCCCCTGGGTATACCATCTGGTATTGAAGCTAAGGAAATACAGTTTCTCTTTTTCTTATTAAATCGCAATAAAATATGCCATCTTCCGAAATAGTCTGCATCGCATGCCTTGGCAATTGCATGTTAAAATTGCTCTTTTAAATTGCCTTCTCCTTCTGGGTAACCCATTGTGGTGCTGTGCTATGATTAACTGACATTTGAACAGCATCTCCCTCACGGGGAAGGTCAAGAGTTCAGGTTGTCCAGGATGTGATGTATTTATACAGTTGGGGAAACTATTTTCTGCCCTTATATTGAGGTCTGATGCTCTTGGCAATTTTCAGTGAAACATGTAAATCTATGAAGCAGTCAAAAGGAAGAGTGTCTTATTTTACACGTCAACATTTACTAAAAATGCATTTTTT
>PVJN01044240.1:0-17415 GCA_004026805.1 Lasiurus borealis | reverse complement strand
AAGAGAAGTATCCGTACAATCCCCGGGAAAATACCCCCCCCCCCCCGCACCCCGCCACCCCGTGCTGTGCGCGCATTGTTCTGCTTTCGGTTTATGTTCCTGTAAATGGACAGGAACTGCCGTTTACCTTGTTCTCAGGCTTTGTAGCCGGGACTGGCTGAGGCCACTGCCCGTCGCTTTATCCCCAACCAGTCCCTGCAGGCCGCCTCTCCCTCCTCGCTGTGAGGGGCTCTCAGCCAGGAAGGAGCCTGGGGGTGGGGGTGGTGGGCGACCCCCAGCCCACCTCTTCCCCCGTGTGTCCTAAAGGAGGTGCCTGGCTCATTAAAGGGATCAAAGGTCGGCGGGGACCAAGGAGGCTCTCCCCTGATCCCGGTCCCCCGCCCAATGCCCCCTCCGCCCTTAGCACACCGGGCTGGCCCTCAGGGGTACTGAACGGAAGTGACTGGAACCTCTTGGAATGTTTGTCAAGCTCCGTTCACTCCCCTAACGGTGGCTTCTGAGCGGGATTTTAGCACTTTCCTCACCTTCCCCTGCACACTCACACACACTTACACACATTCACATACACTTACACACACTCACATACACTTACATATACTCACACTCACTCACACACTCACACTTACACACTCACACACACACACACTCACATTCACATACACACACACACACACGCACTCACACACACATACACACTCACACACACATACACACTCACACACGCACACGGGCCCGCGCACAGGCCCAGGCCGGTGGTGGAGCGGCCGCGGGTCCGGCTTGTGCTCGGCGGCAGCAGGACTCGCCCGGCCGGTCCCGGCCTCGCCGCCCTCACAGCCCGTTCTCGTCGGCAGCCGGAGCCCAGCCCCGGAGACCTGATCGAGATCTTCCGCCCCTTCTACCGGCACTGGGCCCTCTACGTGGGCGACGGCTACGTGGTGCACCTGGCGCCCCCGAGTAAGGCCGCCGGGGCCCTGGGCGGTGGAGGGGGGGGACAGGGCGCTGCGGGCGGGGGTGACCCAGTGCTCTCTGTCCCCGGACTGGCGGGGGGCAGTGTGGGGAGGGCGGTGGTTTGAAGACGGGAGCTGTGGGCAGAGGTGAGCCAGTGCCCTCTGTCCCCGGACTGGCGGGGGGCAGTGTGGGGAGGGCGGTGGTGCCAGACGCCGCTCTGCTGCCCTCCCAGCGCCGGGCGCCCACTGGGCCTCCCTGGCGTCCGCTTGCCGGGAGCGGCCGGGGGTTTGGTCCCTTTGCGTCCCGAAGGGCAGAGCCTCATGTGCAGACCCTCCCCCTCCCTAGTCGTCAGCTCTGTAGGCGCCACAGAAGCGTGGCCCTGATGGACTCGCAGGGGGTCACACTCTGATGGCCGGGGAGACAGGTGCGCGCAGGACCCACGTCTGCGTGACCGGAGCGCCTCTGAGCAGCGCAGGTGCAGAAGGCCAGCCTCCTTCGGATCCCACAAAATCACCTCAAATCAGGGCCCTTCGCCACCCTGGTTGCCGATGACGAGACCAGGGCCCAGAGACCACAAGCACCTACTCCAAAGCCACACAGCCTGGGTCTGGCCCTCTCTTCCTTTCCGCACCTGCTCATCTGCCCTGAGGGAACGCGTCGGCCACCTTTTATTTTATTTTATTTTTTTAATTTTATATATATTAAAAATTTTTAAAATATATTATGCAGAAAGGAAGGGAGAGGGATAGAGAGCTAGAAACATCAATGAGAGAGAGACATTGATCAGCCACCTCCTGCACACTGCCTACTGGGGATATGTGCCCACAACCAAGGTACATGCCTGTGACCGGAATGGAACCTGGGACCTTTCAGTCCGCAGGCCGACGCTCTGTCCACTGAGCCAAACCAGTCTCAGCATTTTATTTATTTATTTTTTAAAAAATATATTTTATTGATTTTTTACAGAGAGGAAGAGAGAGGAATAGAGAGTTAGAAACATCAGTTGAGAGAGAGACATCGATCAGCTGCCTCCTGCATGCCCTCTACTGGGGATGTGCCCCCAACCAAGGTACCTGCCCTTGACCAGAATTGAACCCGGGACCTTTCAGTCCGCAGGCCGACGCTCTATCCCCTGAGCCACACGGGTCTCGGCCACCCCTTATTTTATTTAAAATCCCCGTGTCCGTCGGCCACGGCCGGGTGCCCCACGGGAAGGCTGCCCGGGCCCCGGGCCGGGCTCAGTCTCCTGTCCGAATCGGCAGGTGAGATCGCGGGCGCGGGCGCGGCCAGCCTCATGTCGGCGCTGACGGACAAGGCGGTGGTGAAGAAGGAGCTGCTGTACTTCGTGGCCGGCAGCGACCGGTACCAGGTGAACAACAAGCACGACCAGCGCTACGCGCCGCTGCCCGCCGCCAAGATCGTGCGGCGCGCCGAGGAGCTGGTGGGCCGGGAGATGCTCTACAGGCTGACCAGCGAGAACTGCGAGCACTTCGTCAACGAGCTGCGCTACGGCGTGCCCCGTAGCGACCAGGTGTGCCCCCCGCCCTGGCCCTGGCCCCGGGACCGGGCCATCCTCCCCCACCATCCTCCCCGCTGTGCCCCGCAGCGACCAGGTGCGCCCCCCGCCCGGGCCCTGGCCCCCAGGACCGGGCCATCCTCCCCCACCATCCTCCCCGCTGTGCCCCGCAGCGACCAGGTGCGCCCCCCGCCCGGGCCCTGGCCCCGGGACCCGGCCACCCCCCCCCACCATCCCCCCCGCTGACGGTGGCCGGGCATCCGTGCCGGGTGGAGGCAGAGGCACTAACGGGACCAAACAGCAGGGACAGAATCCCGGCCCCAGGGAGTGACCGTCGGGGTGAGGGATGAGGGAGTGACCGTCGGGGTGAGGGATGAGGGTGGGGGAGAACAGCCAATCAGCAGAGGAGAGCAGAGCGGTTCCGTGAGGAGGTGCACCTGGCCTCTGCCCCCCAAGTAAGGATGCCAGGCCTCCCCTGTGCTGGGGCTGGAGGCTGGGGGGTGGGGGTGAGACGGGCGCTGTGGGCAGAGGTGACCCAGTGCCCCCTCTGTTCCCGCACTGGTAGGGGGCAGTGTGGTCAGGGCGATGGCTTCCAGACGCCGCTATGTTGCCCTCCCAGCGCCTCAGCGCCCGGGCACCCACTGGGCCTCGCTGGCGTCCGCTCGCCGGCCATGCACCCCCATGGCCAGGGCCTCCGTGGCTGCCGGGGGATGGGCCCTCCCCACAGGCCCAGAGGCATTTAAAAATATATATATACATTTTATTGATTTTTTACAGAGAGGAAGGGAGAGGGTCAGAGAGCTAGAAACATCGAGGAGAGAGGCACATCGATCAGCCGCCTCCTGCACGCCCCCCACTGGGAATGTGCCCGCAACCAAGGTACATGCCCTTGACCAGAATCGAACCTGGGACCCTTAAGTCCGCGGGCCCATGCTCTATCCACTGAGCCAAACTGATTTCGGCTAAATATATTTTATTGATGCTTTACAGAGAGGAAGGGAGAGGGATAGAGAGTTAGAAACATTGATAACAGAGAAACATGCCACAGGCCGACGCTCTATCCACTGAGCCACACCGGTCTTGGCTGGAGGCGGGCTTTGCTATCCCCGCTTTACGGGTGGAGAAACCGAGGCTCCCGGCACTTACGTAACTTGTCGCTGACCGTTGGTTTGAGCAAACAAAAGGGCGCTGAGTCTGCAGACCCGGCCGTGGGTCCTCCTGGGCGTCCGCCCTGTGCCGATCAGCAGCCGCGGGGGGATTTGCGGCCCAGTCTGTCTGACGCGGCTCTGCCTGTGCGTGAAAGACGCTGCTCTCAGGCCCGCCGCATCCCCACGGTCAGGCCAGGGGGCGCCAGTGGGTGCGGCCTGGCTCCTTCTCTAAGTTTGATTTTGGCCATGTGACCCCCTCCTTTCTGGAATCTCTCTCTTTCTCCCGGGCAGCGAACCTCTTTCCTGTTCTCTCTCACTCCCTCCTCTCCCTCCCTGCGCCTGCAGTACCGTTTATTTGCGTGTGTGAGGACATTGGAAAGGTTCTTAGGTGCAAGTGGATGCAGAAGAGTATATTTCCCGCCCTCCACATGTGAAGGCCTGGCTTCACTGTCACATACCTAATGCTGTTGTGGACGAGGAGTCTGAAATGGTTCGGGTTTTGGATCCTTTGTAGGGGATCTGCTCTTTCTTTCCAGAAGCTCTAGAATCTTTCCTTTGCCTTCAGCACTCTGAAATGTCACGACGGTGTACCTGAGAGTGTCTATTTTTTAAAAAATATATTTTTATTGATTTTCTACAGAGAGGAAGGGAGAGGGATAGAAAGTCAGAAACATCGATGAGAGAGAGACATCCATCAGCCGCCTCCTGCACGCCCTCTACTGGAGTTGTGCCCGCAAGCAAGGTACATGCCCTTGACCGGAATCGAACCCGGGACCTTTCAGTCCACAGGCCAACGCTCTATCCACTGAGCCAAACCAGTCTCGGCAAGAGAGTGTCTATGTTTACGTGTTGTGCTGAGCACTTGATGGTTCCGCTCACTCTGGAAACCCTTTGCCTGCAGTTCTGGGGAAATTCCATGTTCTCTCTCTCATTCTGAAACTCCGGTCACTCCCGTGTTGGACCCCAGACTGCTCCTCTGAGTTTGTTATCGTCTCTGTCCTGTTTTCCTTTTATTTATTTAAAGTTAGAAAACTAACATTTATTGATAGGTTTGGGTATAAAAGAAGTTTTCCTAAAAGGTAGCAGTGGCACTCTCACATAAAGAAGAGAACCTTGCTGAAACCGGTTTGGCTCAGTGGATAGAGCGTCAGCCTGCAGACTGAAAGGTCCCAGGTTCGATTCTGGTCAAGGGCATGTACCTGGTTGCGGGCACATCCCCAGTGGGGGACATGCCAGAGGCAGCTGATCAATGTTTCCCTCTCATCGATGTTTCTGACTTTCTATCTCTCTCCCTTCCTCTCTGTAAAAAATCAATAAAATATATTAAAAAAAAAAAAGAAGAAGAGTTAAGGTCTGGGACACACTCCGTGTAGCCCATGTTGGTGGTCAGAACCCGCCGGTGTCAGCACGGGGCGGGGCTGGCCCCAGCGGCCTCGCACCAGAAAGCCCTCCGTGGCGCCTACCGGAGGCTGATGCTGAGGATGGCATTCCTGTAACACCCGCGCTGCCCCAGAGACACTTCCAGGGTTCGCCGCCCTCCGCCCTCAGCAGGACCGCAGACAATGGGGTGCTGTTGTTCCCGGACAGAGTTCCCCTTACACGCGCCAGCGGCATCGGCGTTTCTTCTCTGAGAACTGGGGCGCCGCGCGCCTCCTCCTCTCCGCCGGCCACGTCTCCCTCCCGACACCCCCGAGCCAGGGAAACGCTGGAGCGTGGATTTACCCCGGCTTCCTAGCAAGGTCGCGCAGAGCCAGGCGGCCACCAAGCCGAGCCTCGTTGCCTTTGAGGGGGAAGTTTAAAGACTGAGCAGTAGCCGAACCGGTGTGGCTCAGTGGATAGAGCGTCGGTCTGTGGACTGAAAGGCCCCAGGTTCGATTCCGGTCAGGGGCACATGTCTTGGTTGCGGGCACATCCCCAGTGTGGGGCGTGCAGGAGGTAGCTGATTGATGTCTCTCTCTTATTGATGTTTCTAACTCTCTATCCCTCTCCCTTCCTCTCTGTAAAAAATCAATACAATATGTTAAAAAAAAAAAAAAGACTAAGCAGCAGTCAGACCTCAGGTCGGTGGCTTCCTCCAATTCTGTATCATGTTTTCTGGCTGCTAGAGCATCACCGAGGGCTGCCTTGTCACATTAGTTACACGCGTGTATCTTCTGACATCTCATACAGCTGGACACATTTGGCATATACACTGAGTGGCCAGGTTATTATGATCTCTGAATGCATAATCTGGCCACTCAGTGTGTGTGTATGTACATGTGTGTGTGTGTGTGTACCTTAGAGGCCCTGAGCATGAATTTGTGCAGGGTTGGGGTCCAGCCAGCCTGGCCAGGGGGAGGGGACATGGGCAGTTGGCCAGCCTGCGTGCTGGTCAAACTCCTGGTTGAGGGGACAATTTGCATATTAGCCTTTTATTCTATAGGATAGACACTGAGTGGCCAGATGTTACGCCTTCAGAGATCCTCACAATCTGGCCACTCAGTGTATCTATCCAGAGAGGACCTCCAAGTTATTTTCTGCACCGGTCACCTAGGGGCTGTGGCAGCCACACATACACAACCCAGGCAAGCTCCGTGGTTAGAGCAGCAAGGGCAGGGCTGGCCATGGCATGTAAGGATGTGGGTTCAGGGTACAAGTCCACATTTCCATCCTTCTTATTCCCGGGATTTCTGATACACTGTCCTCATTGGACTTCTTGGCAGTCAGTGATTATGAGTCTTTTCCTTTGCTGTTCTTTTTAAAATTAATCAATTAGTGAATTCATTTCCTTTGCTGTTCTTGATTCTGCTTAGATGCCTGTCTTGGTTTTGGGGTGAAATTTCGCCATTTGTGCTCAAGACACGCTTTCAGGCCTGCGGTGGGAAGAAGGTCGCTTTGCTGATTGGGCCGTGTGCCTTCATCGGGAACAGGGGCTGTGAGCTGGAGCGGGAGCTTGCTCTCCCTTTGCATTATCACTGTGTCCCCTGGCCGGGCCCTGGGGACACAGCCATGAACGATTCATGGGCGGTCCGTGCCCTCATGGAGGTCAGAGTTTATCGATGATTCAGTTAATCAATTCCTCCTTGACTTCACGCTGGCTTCCAGCTCTCCCCGTTGGCCAGCCGGGACCGCATCCATCCTGGCTCCATCTCCCCGTCCTCGCCACAGCCGCCCTCTGGGATTCATGTGCTTTCAACACCCACAAGGCACATCCAGCTTCCCCCTTCAAGTCCAAGTCCATTGCTGGCCAGCTGGCTCCATCTGCCCACTCTTTCCCCATCCAGCCTCTCTGCTCCCCGTTCCCTTGCCAATATTTGTGGACTTCTCTGAGTTTGTTATGGAGACCGAGGGGTGAGGCTCCCCGAGCCGAACCTTCTGGTTGACCGCGGAGCCTGTCCTCAGGATCCCGGCCCAGCGTCTGACCCACCTCCTCTCTCTTGCAGGTCAGAGACGCCATCATGGCGGCTGGCATCGCGGGAGTGGGCTTGGCAGCCGTGGGCCTCATTGGAGCCGTGGTCTCCAGGAACAAGCGACAGAAGCAATAAGTGGCAGGGACCGTCCTGACAGCGGTCACTTTATACGCTGACAGGATCTTGTTCTGCTAGAGGCTTTGAGGTTTGGTTTCTGGATTTCGTTGTTTTTATAAAAAGGCGTATTTTCACAGAATTAAATGAAGCCCCATCAAGGAGGATTCCATGGGGGAAATGCAGCCAGAAGTGCCTGGTGTGAAGGCCGTTGAGGGCACAGCTGGGCTCTGGTTCTGGTGACGCCAGTTGGTGCCCTGGCCCTTTGGCGATTTTCTTTTGCGTTCTCTTTGCAGCTGCATTCTTTACCTGGCAGGGCACAGAGTCCAACTCCTGTTGCCCCAAGTAATGGCAATGGAGGGCACATGGACCACAAGACCTCGTTAATGTACAAGAACAGGAGCCCCGGATAGTCAGGACCTCGCCTGGAGCTAGACGCAGGATGGCTCTAGTCTCAGCAGCCAGAGCCTGCAGCTGTTTCTTGGAGTTCACACCAAACCAAACCAAACTAAACTCTGCCATAAAGAAACGCAGTCTATGCTCTTGCCAATCTTAAAACCAGCCTTATTACTCACTCCTCTGTTCTTCACATCTTTCCTCTGTCTTGTTGCTTTCCCCAACCCCCCACCCCCACCCCCAGAACTCCTGCTTCCTCACCATGGAGCTTGGCACAATCCTGAAGTCTCTGATCCTACATTCCCGCCTTTGGCCCCTTCTTCCCATATCAGCCCAGCTCTATCTCTTAGCACTGCCTGTCAGGTGCTCCCTCTTCAAATTCTTGAGAGAGAGTCAGCTCACCACATCCTCATTCAACCTACAGATTGGCTGCTATTAGGTCAGGTGACCCTCCTAAGCTCTGTGTGTGACTGGCTCTGTGGTTGCCTTCATAGAGAATTTCCGTTAGTAAGGCTCTTGCTTCTGCTCTGACTGCGGATGTAAACAGAGGAGAGTAGGTCCCTGTTCCTTTCATCAGGACGTACAGATGGCTCCATGCCAGCTTTCTCCTGCTGGGCACATGTCGGGGGTATGTGCCCTGACAGGGAATCTAACGCAACTTTTTGTGCACAGGACAACACTCAGCCAACTGAGCCACACCACCCTGGCTCACCTCCCTCCATTTTAAGTGACTCTCTTAGCTATGCTTATTCCATTTCATTCTCTCTCTTCTCAAAACACAAGAGAGCAAAACAGAAACACCCAGTTCAATTAAAAAAATACATGAACTAACTGCATTAAAAAAATGGGAATGTGTAGAAATAACCAAGTCAGATGGAAGAACCAATTCCAGATATATTGGTAATCACCATAAACGCAAATGGGTTAAACTTGCCGAGTAAAACACAAACATGAGCCTTGGCCAGGTAGCTCAGTTGGTCAGAGCGCTGTCCTGATGAGCCAAGGTTTTGGGTTTGAGCCCTGGTCAAATCACCTGCAAGAATTAACCAACGAATTAATCAATTAAGTGGAACAACAAATTGATGTTTCTCTCTTTCCTTTCCTTTCTCCCTGAGGTATAAAATAAGGGGTAATACTGCCATTTTCTAGAGCATTTGTTCAATCTGATGAGATTTTGTTTCTCAGCAATTGTTATCAGTTTGGGTGAAATAAACTCATAAACATTCTTAAAAGTTTGAATGTTTCTTGCATTGACACAATGTACAGAGAAAACTATAGGTCCAAATGGCATCGCGTGTGCTAAAATCCCACGATACCCACCCTAGATCTAATACCTGATTTGATAGTACTCTCAACCTCTTCCCGAAATTGAATCTGAATCAACCAATTTGGAATTTTCTGCTCGGGCACCGGTAAAGTAATCTGTCCTGTAGTTCATTCCCCACCCACCTCCCCCATGGAAAGAAGAGGCAGCCTGCATGATAAAAAGCCTGCTGTTCTCTTTCTCTCCCCCAAAACCAGGCCTCGATCTAAAAAATAGTCTTTTCTTTTGTTGAGAGCTCTCCTGCCCTACCCACTTACCTATTAAACACCTTTCATTTATACAATTGCTCAGAGTGCTGTGGACGCAAGGGGCCACAGGCTGACCTCACAGCTCAGGGGAGGCCTGCATGGCGGTCTGCAAACTCAGACCTAAAGTGACAACAGATGGTCTGCAATTAAACTGGAACTAAGCCCAGTGATGGTGCGGAGTCACTTCCTAGGCTGGTATCTTCACTGGCTTCCGAGTGAGAAATGCCCCCGTTCTGCCCCAGGTGGGCACCAACACTGGACCTGCCTGGCCTGAGCCCTGGCCCCTGGGCCTCCAGCCCTCCTGCTCCCACAGGTCCTTCCCTCCTGCTCCAAACAGGCCCCTCTCAGGACCCAGGAGACGCAGGGAGGGAGGGCCCGGCACACAGGGTCCCCCTGATGGGGCTCAAAGCCCAGAGGGGGTGGGCCGGGCACAGGGACGGCAGCAGAGCAAGATCACGTGGGAAGAAGTGGCGTCCGGGGCTGGGACCCTGAGCGTGGCAGCTGAGCCAGGCTGGGCCTTCAGGGCAGCTCCTCAGGGAGGTGTGTGTCTGGGGGAGGAGAGGAGGAGAGGGCATGGGGCTGGGGGCAGAGAGAAGCTGGGGTGCAGAGGCATAAAGCACAAGCAAGCAACTCAGCTTGTCTCAACGCCCCGCCTGGTGGGGATTCAAGGGTTTTACATTTTCCCTTCTTCTAGTTTCAAGATTCCCCTGCTGGATATATTGGGCAACAGACCAGATGTCCAGGCCCCCCTTTTACATGGTTGTGGCTTTCCCCCCAAATTTATGAGAACATTTGGCAATTTTATCTTGGCAAGTCCCAAGATGGCTGACTTCTTCATTCAGCGGCTGAGGAAAAGTCCCTCTTTCTCTACCCGCTTCTCCTCCTCCTGTCCTAGCAGCCATGCATCCTGCCTAACAAGACCACACCACCCAACCACTCTGCTTGGTGACCCTTTAGTCAGTGATAACTTCAAGTCAGTCCGTCACAGTCCGTATGTTAGAAAAAACGGAGAGCAGGATTTATCAAAGTGTATCTCCTCTAGATTTTTTAAAAATATATTTTTATTGATTTTTTTACAGAGAGGAAAGGATAGAGATAGAAAGTCAGAAACATCGATGAGAGAGAGACATCGATCAGCCGCCTCCTACACGCCCCCTACTGGGGATGTGCTTGCAACCAAGGCACATGCCCTTGACTGGAATCGAACCTGGGACCCTTCAGTCTGCAGGCTGATGACGCTCTATCCACTGAGCCGCACCGGTTTCGGCTGAAATGTGTTTCTTACTGTGGGTCGTGGTTGAAAAACTTCAGCAGCCTCTGTTAGAGAAGACTCCGGGTGCACGGTGAGGCTCGTGTGAGGATGGGGAGAGGCGGCCACCCAGGGGGAACACCCCACTGTCCAGGGACAGGAGCGGAGAACTAACCCGGGCCACATCCCACCTGCATATGAAGGGACACGCATCAGCAAGGGACCCGCTAGCGGGCAAACACCGCCAAGCTGTGCGGTGTAAGACCTTGGTTCTGATTTCACCACATTCAAGACATGCGAACTAAATACAGTGGTACCTCGAGATACGAGTGCCCTAAAATACGAGATTTTTGAGATACGAGCCATCGAACGAGGGATTTTTGCTTTGAAATACGAGCAACAGTTGAGATAGGAGTCATCGCGCGGATGGGCCGGCTGCACACGACCACCAGCTTACCGCGACTCGAGCATCTCTTAGTTTCCCACGCCTCAAGGTTACGGAACGAATTAAACTCGTATCTCGAGGTACCACTGTATATCGTTTCAGGCACACATTTACACGCGGGGGGGTATTTTCTAAGAGCAGGACAACTGTAGACTGGAAATTGGCCACAGCTCCCCCAAGCCACACAGCGAGGGTCCTGCAGGGGCTGAGCAGAGGGAACCGCGGGCTGGTTCTCTGCCCCGTTTATTCCCTTCCGCCCTCTCATCGCCGCTGCCAACACCTGTGTCTGGGTTTCAGCTCCCGCCGCTGCAAGCTTCCTGTTCCCGGATGTGGGTTTGCCCCCAGCCGCAGTGAGGGCTCCACTGACGGCAGACTGGCAGCCTCCTGTCACTGCCGGGGTGGGGCTTCCGCTGTCCTCACACGGGTCCGTAGTCACGCACAGGGTCCTTAGCCGTGACAACACAGGGTCAGGAGGCCCGGGCCTCTGCCTCCATCCGGGGGGCACCTGGGCGCCTGGCTTCCATCCGGCCGGCTGCCTGACACCGCGGGCCCTCCCACCCCCGCACTGATGCTGACGGCCCTTTTCAGAGGTTCATGTCCCCTGAGCCCCTTCAAATATATTTCATTGATGTTTTATAGGGAGGAAGGGAGAGGGATAGAGAGTTAGAAACATGGATGAGAGAGCGACATCGATCAGCTGCCTCCTGCACATTCCCCACTGGGGATGCGCCCGCAACCAAGGTATATGCCCTTGACCGGAATCGAACCTGGGACCTTCCAGTCCGCAGGCCGATGCTCTATCCACTGAGCCTAACCTGTATCGGCTCCTGAGCCCCTTTAAACACCAGGCACTCTGTGCCAGTCAGGGTGCAGCTGAGGAAGGCTGCTGACCGCTGACGGGGGGGAGCGGGGGAGCCTCTGAATGAAGGGGGAGGGGGTATTCCTCCCCAGCCGCCCCCTGGCGCCAGGCCCCCCCATGCAGTCTGTCTGAGAATTCTTCCTGGGGGCGGGGGAGGCCTCACTGGTTGTTGGGCTCCAGGCGACCTGGTCCCTGCCGCTGGCTGGGGGCTCTGTGGGCGTTCGCGCCACTGCCCTCCTCAGTGTCCTCTGCAATGAGGGGTGGAGGGGGGGATCCAGCTTGGCTCTGAGTGGGTGGGGGCAGATGGGGACAACTGAGTGCCCGCAAAGTCCCCCCCAGTGCTGACGCCCGGCAAGCAGCGACCCCGGGGTCTCAGCCCGCTTCCGGGTGAGCGCACGACCCTCAGGGACCATCCTGGCACCTGCTCCGCCTCCCCCCTGTTTTCGGGGTCTCCGCTTCCTTGTCCAGAACCCTCCCCGCTCAGCGCAGGCCCGGGGATCTCGCTCCAGCACCACTGCTGGGTCACCACACGGCATCAGCGGCTGCTGCACTGGCGCCCATGCCGTGCCCGGGCCGGGCTCCGCTCCTGGGCCACCCAGAACCACCCCGGCCCCGCCTGGGTCCTGAGAACTCACAGGGTGGTGAGGTCCCCCAGCTCTGAGCTGCTTCAGGCTCCCAGTGGCCAGCCCGGCCTTGACCGTCCGGGCACTGCCTGTGTCCTCCCTCGGCCCCCGCCTTGCCCTGCGGCTTTCTGGCCTCTCAGTACTGCAGGCCTGGCCCCTCAGTACCTGCAGGCCTCGGTCTCCCTCACACCCACACTCCCCCCACTCGCTCCTCCCGCCTCCTCCCCGCTCTCCTGGGGGCCTGTGGCCCTGCAAACAGCCGTTCCCTGTGGTTCCCCCAGGGGGAGGGGGCCGGGGTCTCCCCTGAGTGAGGAATCTTGGGGGGTGTCTCGGCCAGGCCCTGACCTGGAGCGTGACGCCCGTCTCCCGCGCTGCAGGTCACCGGCGTGCTCCTGGCGGTGGGCCTGGTGGCAGTGGGCGTGGCAGCAGGCACAGCAGTTGGCGTACCGGGTGTCCTATCAGCGGGCGTCATGGCAACGGGCTGGGCCTTCAAGGGCCTCCTCAGGTACCTTGGGGACTGAGGCGGGCAGGGGCGCCGTGAGGTCACGGCCTCATCCCAGCGGCACCCCGGGATCTGGAGAGGACTCGCTGAGCCAGGGGGTGGGATTTATTGATTTCACTGTTTTATACACATTTAGGCTAATGCTTTTTATTTTATTGATTTCTTATAGAGAGGGAGAGGGATAGAGCAGTGGTTCTCAACCTGTGGGTCGCGACCCCTTTGGGGGTCGAACAACCCTTTCACAGGGGTTGCCTAAGACCATCGGGAAATGCAGATATTAACATCATGATGCTTAACAGTAGCAAAATTTCATGGTTGGGGGTCACCACCACATGAGGAACTGTATGCAAGGGTCTCGGCCTTAGGAAGGTTGAGAACCACTGGGATAGAGAGCTAGAAACATCAATGAGAGGGAAACATCAATCAGCTGCCTCCTGCACGTCCCTCTCTGGGGACGTGCCCGCAACCAAGGTACATGCCCTTGACCGGAATCGAACCTGGGCCTTCCAGTCCGTAGACCACTGAGCCAAACAAATCTTGGCAGGCTAATGTTTTTAAAACATGTTTTTATTGACTCCCTCCCCTTTTTTTTATTTTATTAGAAAGAGAGGAAGGAGCCGGAAATAGAAACATCGAGGGGAGAAATTCATCAGTGGCTGCCTCCTGCCTGCTCCCTCCTGGGGCCGCAGCCTCCGGGAAAGGAACCAGAGACCCGCTGGGCTCGTGGATCATCACTGAGGCTACCCCAGCCCGGCCATGGCGGCTGCGGTCCTCGGATCTGTAGCAGCACCGGAGGCTCTCTCTGGGGAAATACAGCCTGGCGTGGCTCGCTGACAGCCACCGTGGGCTCCGTCTCGGACTGAATGCTTGTGTCCCCCTCGAACCCCCTGCCCCCATTCCTGTGGAAGCCCCAAACCCCCATGGGATGGGAGCGGGAGCGAGCGGGGCCTCTGGGCGGTCACTAGGTTCAGAGGAGGCAGGAGGTGGTGGGGAGGGTGCGGGTTGGCAGGATGGGGCCGTGCTCTTTCAGACAGACCGGCGCTTGCTCTCTGCCCGGCGAGGCCAGAGCGAGAAGGGCGCCGCTGGCCCGGCAGGAAGAGAGTCCCTCCAGGAACTGCCTCTGCCAGCACCTTGGCCTTGAACCTGTCCGCTTCCAGGACCGGGAGAGGAATTGCCTCTTGGAGGGCGAGGCTGGTGAGGGCAGGGAGACAGACACACCGGGGAGGGAGGGCCAGAGCGGGACCCACAGGCCTGCCGGGGCCGGGCTCAGCGGCCGGCCTTGTGGTGAGGGTTCTGGGCCAGGGACCTGATGCAGCCCCAGCAGCCGAGCGCCTTTCCTGCTGGGCCTCTACGCCTCTTGGTTCCGAATAATTAATTGGTCTCGCCAGCTCCCCACCGTCGCCGGTCCCGACCCCTCACCCCACGGCTTTTCCTTTTGCATCAGCTCAGCAGCATCTCGCCGCAAGGCCTGCAGCTCTTGGGTTCCCTGTTCAAGTTCCAGAGAGAGCATCTGATTGGCTCAGCTTCCTGCATCCTAGCTCCGAGAGAGCATCTGATTGGCTCAGCTTGCTGCATCCTAGCTCCGAGAGAGCATCTGATTGGCTCAGCTTGCTGCATCCTAGCTCCGAGAGAGCATCTGATTGGCTCAGCTTATTGCATCCTAGCTCCGAGAGAGCATCTGATTGGCTCAGCTTGCTGCATCCTAGCTCCGAGAGAGCATCTGATTGGCTCAGCTTACTGCATCCTAGCTCCGAGAGACCATCTGATTGGCTCAGCTTACTGCATCCTAGCTCTGAGAGACCATCTGATTGGCTCAGTTTACTGCATCCTAGCTCTAGAGACCATCTGATTGGCTCAGCTTACTGCATCCTAGCTCAAAGAGACAACCTGATTGGCTCAGCTTCCTGCATCCTAGCTCCGCGAGACCATCTGATTGGTTCAGCTTACTGCATCCTAGCTCCGAGAGAGCATCTGATTGGCTCAGCTTACTGCAGCCTCACTCAGCCTCCTGACTGGCTGCTGTTGAGTCAGGTGAGCACACTGAGCCAATCAGTTCTGGCTGATGGGGCCAGTCACATTGTTTGCACCTGACCCTGGAGGCAGAGGGGACTGTGGGTGAGTCAAACTGCACGGATTGGCATGCCTGGTCCAGGGCACCCAGGGAAGGGGGCGGAGCTGGCACCACCTCTGGCCCCTCCAGAGCTGCTGGGAGCCTGGGTGTGGTCCCAGGGGACATTTACGGCCTAGAGTTAGAGCCGGGAGCTCCCAGCTCCCATGAGACCCGAGGCCCCAGTTCCCCCGCCTCCCACTGCTAATGGGTGAGCTTTACACCAAGAAGCCAGTGCCTCCTCCGGTCTCTCCGCCGCTGCTTCTTGGGCTCCCAGAGCAGCCGTGCCCTCTGACCGAGAGGTAGCCGGGGAGCAAGGCCAGCGTGGATGCTTCCAGAACCCCCGCATGGAGCTGACGTTTCAGCCTGGGCATCTGAGCAAGGGCCTCTTTGGCAGCAAGAACAAGTCATTCTCTTTGTTCCTCAACCTTCTGATGGCACCGAGCCTCCCAGCCTGGTGTCTGTGCACCCAGAGGATCAAGGGGCCTCTCTTCCCCCACCCCCACTTCCTCACGCCTGGGAAGGTACAGCCCAGGGGAGGGGACACCCCCAGATCTCCAGTCAGGGTGTTCGGGGCTGTGCTGCCCACCACAGAGAGTGGCCGTTCAGGAGGGCCACTGGTGGCGGAGGCCTGGCGAGGAAGTGGGGGGCATGGAGCCCCGCCCCTTTTGAGACCACGCCCAGGCACACTGGGTTCTAGCGGAGGGATGCTCTGAGGAGGTTTTTATCAACGACTTATTTTTAAAGACTTTGTGAATATGAATGATTTTTAAAATATATTTTATTGAGTTTTTACAGAGAGGAAGGAGAGGAATAGAGAGTTAGAAACATTGATGAGAGAGAAACATCGCTCAGCCGCCTCCTGCACGCCCCCCTACTGGGGATGTGTCCGCAACCAGGGTACATTCCCTTGACCGGCATCGAACCTGGGACCTTTCAGTCCGCAGACCGACGCTCTGTCCACTGAGCCGGTTCCGGCAACGACTTATTTTGAGAGAAATGTTAGGTTTATAGAGACATGGAGAGGAAGGGGCAGAGATTTCCCACCTGCCCCCTGCCCCCCACTCACGTGGAGCCTCCCCCATTGTCAACCTGCCTCTCCCCAGCGTGTATGTTTGTTGTAACTGACAACCGACCTCGGCACATCACAAGCATCCACAGACCTTGGTTTAGCCAGGATGCGTTCTGTGAATTGCATTCTGTGTGGTCCATTCTGTGAATCTGGACACGTTATGACGACCGGTGTCTGTCCTTCAGGACAGTGTCACTCAGCAGGCCCCCTGCCCTCGCCGTGGAGGTGGCTCATGTCCATACTTAACCAGGGGCCGCCGGAGCCAGGGCAGGTCGGCAGGGGAAGATGATTCCATTCCATGGGGGAGTCACAGATGGTGCAGACTTGACTTAGAGTTCACAGAGAAAGACAGGCCGCCGGTGGCTCAGTGGCTGAGGACGGAGCAGGCGGTCACAGTTCGATTCCCGATGGGCACATATGCCCAGGTTGCGGCTCAGTCCCTGGCGTGGGACGTGCAGCTGATCAAGGATGCTCTCTCATCACTGATGTTTCTCTCTCTCCTTTCTCCCTTCCTCTCTGGAAAAAAAAAAAAAAAGTGAAAGAAAAGCATCTCAAAAGGTGGTGACGGAAGGAGGCAGCAGGTGCGGGAAAGATGCCCCATCAGGCGATTCAGGGACCAGAGGTGGGACTGCGCGGGGAGGTGATGGTGTTTCCCTGAGAGCAAATGAGTGAGGTCTGCTGACCACAGTGCTCAGACTACCGAGGACGAGTGGACAGTCCACCCTCCACCCGCCACCTTCTCTGATCCCCGCATTGTCACCGTAGAGTGGACCCCGGCCCCAGCTCGCAGAGGCAGGGGCAGGCTCTGAGAGTCCCGAGCTCTCCCAGGTCACGGGGACAGGAAACGCTGGCTGCCCCCACAGGTGCCCCGGTGCTTCCGTTCCAGTTTAGGCACCAAAGCAGCAGCGGCATTCCTCCCTGGAGGTACGTAGGTTCACGTATGAATTTTAAAAAATATATATTTTATTGATTTTTTTTTTACAGAGAGAAAGGGAGAGGGATAGAGAGCTAGAAACATCAACAAGAGAGAAACATCCATCAGCCGCCTCCTGCACACTGGGGACGTGCCCCCAACCAAGGCACATACGTGCCTTTGACTGGAATCGAACCTGGGACCCTTCAGTCCACAGGCCGACGCTCTATCCTCCGGTCAGGGCTGCGTATGAGTTCTTCAGTCTTGGCACAATCAGTCCATCCTTCAGCCAAGGAGAGGGGGACAGTGAGAGACAGAATGACCGGGTGCCCGAGAGCTGGGGTCAGTGGGACAGGCCTGTGTGAGGTCGTCTCTACAGCGGCTTCTAACGTGGGGTTTCGGGCCCCTTCAGGCTGTCACTGGTGTTGGGATCGCTTGTTCGTGACAGTCCGGGCGACAAAAAATGCAGCTAAGATTCCAATCGCAGCTGCTCCGGTCACAGTGGCTCCAGTCTTGACCGTTTCCGCCTGAAAGGGAGCAGCCCAGGTTCACAGTCACAGCA
>PVJN01044239.1:0-17416 GCA_004026805.1 Lasiurus borealis | reverse complement strand
TGCCTGCCAGCCTGATCACCCCCTAACTACTCCCTTGCTAGCCTGTACCCCCTACCCCCAAAACTGCCCTACATTGCAGGCCTGGTCATCCCTAACTGCTCTACCCTCCAAGCCTGGTCACCCCTAACTATCCTCCCCTGTAGGCCTGGGTCCCCCTCAACTACCCTTCCCTGCAGGCCTGGTCACCCCCAACTTCCCTCCTCTGCCAGCCTGGTCACCCCTAACTGCCCTCCCCTGCAGGTGTGATCACCCTCAACTACTTTCCCTTGCAGGCCTGGTCTCTCCCAACTGCCCTTCCCTATTGGCCTGATTGCCCACAACTGTCCTCCCTTGCAGGCCTGATCCCTGCCAACTGCCCTCCCCTGCTGTCCATCTTATGGTGGCCATCTTGTGTCCACATGGGAGCAGGATCTTTTGACCACATGGGGGCAGTCATCTTGTGTGTTAGAGTGATGATGGCCAATCTGCATATTACTCTTTTATTAAATAGGACAGAGGCCTGGAGTACAGGTGGCGGCCAGCTGGTTTGCCCTGAAGGGTGTCCTGGATCAGGGTAGGTGTTCCCATGGGGCGTGGGGTGGCATGGGTGAGGGGCCTGTGGTGGTTTGCAGGCTGGCCACGTGCCTTGGTGACCCAAGCAGAGGCCCTGGTATCTGGGATTTATTTATCTTCTATAATTGAAAATTTGTAGCTTGGAGCAGAGCCAAGCCTTCTGCTGGCACAGCCATTGAAACTTTGTTGCCTTAAGTGGAGGCCTGGGTGCTTGGCTTCCTCCATCGCTAGGGACAACCCAAGCCTCCCTGCTGCTCTCTCTGTGGTCTTCGCCATCTTGGTTGGGTTAATTTGCCTACTTGCTTTGATTGACTGGTGGATGTGGCTAGTGAGTGTGGCTTGTGAGTATAGCAGAGGTACAGTCAATTTGCATATTATTTTATTAGATAGGATGCTGTATTTACATGATTATTTTGTTCAAGAAATTCAAAATGCTTTGTGTAAATGTATACCTCTGTGTTTACATCTGAATGCCAAACAATTTGATTTTTTTTAACATTCCTGCAAGCAACATTTTGATATTCTTTTACATAAGACTGTCAAAATATAAAAGTAATCCAAGCTCATTTTCCCTCTACCCCTTAAGGGAATTATTGTCAGCTTTTCTTGTTGATGGAAAATTAGAACACAGTTGAGATTAGTGGCATGTCTCACAATTATAAAGGCAGTGGCATAACAATGGCAGATATAAAAAAAAACATATAAAGGTGGACTCCCAATTCCCTAAAATTTAAAGACATGTTGATATAATGGGCAAACTAGGAGATAAACCTCATAATACAGAATAGAGAGAGGATAGAGGATGCTTTACATGAACAGTTATAAATCTTGAGGTTTTAAAAAACATTTTTATTGATTTTTAAAGAGAGATGAAAGGGAAAGAGCAAGAGAAACATCAAGGTGGGGGCAGAACATTGATCAGATGTCTCCTGCATGTCCCCTACCTAGGACTGAACTCATAACCTGACCAGAACCAGCAACTTTTTGGTGCATGGGATAATACCTAACCAACTGAGCCACACTGGCCAGGCCTAAAGCTTGAGTTTTTAAGGCAGTTTGGAAAACAAATTTTCTGTGGGAATCAAAGAAACAGGGCTAAAACAGCAAATAAATATGTGCTTCTACTATATTCTATTTACTAGACAGCATGGTGAACTAGGCTGAAGACACTGGCAACGCAGAGGAAACAAATGGATTCGGAAAAGTCCATGGAAGAAGAATTGATTGGTGACTAATTAAGTGATGGCTTGAAACTCCTAAAAGATAGATGTCTGCAATTTAGATAATTGATAACCAAAAGAAGATGCCATCAACTGAAATAAGCAATAGAGGTTGGTAGAAAAGAGATTAAATTAGCAATAGATTGGAGTAGAAAAAAATAGATGGTTAAGATGTGAAGGATTTAGATAAAATATGAGGGAGAATTTTTGGTGAAGGAAGCCTATGACAGGTGTGTAATAGGATAATTTAGGCTACCTGGGAAAAAAAATCTTTCTATGATGGTCTTTAAAAATAGGATAATTTTCTGAGATGGCTTAAGTGTAGCGTTGCTTATGAGCAAGAGGTTATATTCAATGACTTCTCAAAATCCATCTGAAGCCTGTGATTCTGTGAAGTTCTTAGACTTAGTGCAGTTGGCTTATGAAATGGATGTTGGGACATAAAAGTAGGAAGGATTTGAAATGACCTTTATAAATAGGAGAGGAATCAACCACTTTCTCAGAGAGGTTCCTGTGGGGTAACCTTTACGGATCTTGTAGATTATTGTGCTTTTAAAGACTCAAAGATCTGAAACTTCACCCATGTCTCAATCATGTGTACCCAGCACGTCCACCAAGGCAGTTGGAGAAGGAACACTGCTGTGTGAAGAGGCAGCCTTTATTTACATCAGGGAACGAGGAGGACGCCAGAGCTGGGTTCTCATCATCAGCAAAAGGGGACCAATGAGTCTGACCACGTTGTTGTCCCAGCAGTTTCCTGTTGAAGTTGACTCTGTAACCTAAATAAGTGACATTTAATGTTTTCTTTTAGTTTTCCGGCTCGATTGGTAAATAGCTATTCTTTCATCATTGTTGGTTTTTCTCAAACATAATCATGGTTTCAAAACAATTTTAAGAAAAAGTGGTTTTAAGGAAAATACTGTATTTCAGCCTGTTATGTGAGAGAAATGAGAGTGACCACATATGATATTTTAAAATCCTGTTTTTGAACTTATCATAGGCTAAGACCCAGGAAAACTATTTGTGGTAGAAATATGTAACTCTTGGTAATCTAGACCAAATACATTTTCTATCTTTCAGTAGTTTATTTATAACATCTTGATAAGAGTGTGGGGCTATTAGTCCATATAAGTATGGTGTGGGTATTACTCAAGAAGAAAGCAATGGCATTTCTTTTTATATATAAATATATTTTTCTTGATTTCAGAGTGGAAAGGAGAGAGGGGAGAGAAAGATAGAAATATCAATGATGACAGAGAATCATTGATCAGCTGCCTCCTGCAGGCGCCTACTTGGGATCGAGCCCACAACTTGGGCTTGTACCCTTGACTGGAATCAAACCTGGGACTCTTCAGTCTGCAGGCTGATGCTCTATCCACTGAACCACACCAGCTAGGGCTGTAGCCTTTTCTTTATGGTCCATAAATTTATTTCAATGACTATTAAAGAGCAGTCAGAAGGACATGGGCTAGAAATTATTAACATTACTAATGTTAGCAAACTAGAGAAAAATTGGTAGTAATTATTTCTGTCAACACATAGCGGTGTGATCCCAGTAAAACCCGCTAAAGGCCATTTGAGGATGGCGATGCCTCAGTCTCTATTACATAGGATAGAGAAGGTGAACCCTAGCTTCCGGGTTCATAAAGGAAGGTGGTGCTGAAATGACGAAGCCATTCTGGGGCATATTCACAAGCCTCTTTGTGGGTAAGTCTCCAGTTTTGAATGTAGAGGCATTTTGGCACCTGCAAGATTTTGCAGCTTTGTGAGCAGTTTGAAATGGGAATTTTGGTATACAGAAGTCTCCTAGGCGAGCGGTGGCATACTGCAAATGAATTGGAACCACTCTCCTTTTCCCTCGCAGTGTGAATTAGGTCACGGTCTTGTTCTATATTCTATGCCTGCTACGCAGAGAACTATGCGATCAAATTCTTGATTAAAAGTTAAGCCGTTTAATTTCTGTTACCACTATGCTTTTTATCAGTGTGTTGGAAAAGAAATGTATTTATCCATGATGTTTTGACAGCTGGAACCTAGAGTATACGTGAGGGACAGTGATAGATAAAGACAGAGTGGTAGGGTAAAGTATGATAAACCCTTGTTTCACATGACAGCGAAGCTAGATTTTAGTTGTAAGACAACAGGGAACAATTGACGGGTCAAGAGAGGCACCTAGAGCAGAAGTGAAACAGGAGAGGTCTTTCGAGGCATACAGCCCTTTGGTGACACCTGAATAGTGTTTTAAACTGTGCTGTCCCCTGGCAAGGGTGGTGCTGGGTTGGAACACAAGCTGTTTTGCACCTGCTGTGTCAGACATGGCATCCTCCACATGTTTACATTTATTGCAAAACCTCCTATATAGGCCTCCGTGTTTGCAATTCTTGATCTTGAAGTATTTCTTCAAACATCATGTAGAAACCCTATGGTCTTGATGTTTCCTAAATATCACCAGGTCTGACAAACCTATAAGTTCAGATGAAATCTCATGAACATTAGTGCTAAGTAGCTGTGGTTCTTCTACACACATGGCTCTCGGATATAGGCACTCCTGTTTTTCTGCACGTCTGCAGGGATGGCTCACACGTGCAAGAGAAAAATAAATTCACTCACGTGTTTTCAGCTCCAGCAGGGCACTCGAGGAAGGTAGCAGGTCACAACTGCTGAGGCGGTTACCTTCCTGGGAAAGCAGCTTCCCTGCCACTCTCCGGGGCCCCCTCCAGGGGGGCTCCCACTGCCTGACCACTGCTCTGCCAGATGTTGCCCTCCTCTTTCAGTCCAGAGGTGGCGGCGTTCCCTTTCCCATCTCAGTTTCAAACTTGCGTGTAGGTGCCAGAGCCCCACATCTCAAAGTTTTACTGGGAAATAGCAAGTTTAGTCCTGACTACATTTTCTTTCTTCTGGGTTATAGAACCCCATCCTTAGAACTATTTGATGGAATGAATGACACCAGGGCATTATATTAGTTATCATTTTTTTCTTATTTCTTCTAGGTTCTTCCTTTCCCCAACTCCCACACACCTCATATTCCCTCCTTTCAGTAAAAACTTATAAAATCTCTAGTGCATTTCTTTTTAAAAAACATGTTTTATTAATTTTCAACAAAAATTTTAGAAACATCGATGGGAGAGAATCAATGTCTCTCGGCTGCCTCCTGCATGCCCCCTACTGGGGATCAGTCCTGCAACCCAGGCATGTGCCATGACTGGGAATCAAACCAGTGACCTCTAGGTGCATGGGTCAGCGCTGAACCACTGAGCCACACCAGCTGGGCTCTAGTGCATTTCAACTCATTCAAATGGGCACTCAGTTTGGAAGATGGCAGTCGGTCCCTCACACAAAAGAAGGAACCTACTTGTGGACGAATAGATCACAGACTAGATTAATATGACCTAGCGTAGGTAATAAACTGCATCTATTTTCATGTTTTTATACTTTGAATGTGTGCCCATAATCACATCAGTACAGACATACCCACAAGCACAATCTTCCTGAAATCTCTGTTTTAAAAGCTGGACTGGTCTTCATTTCCTCTAGTAAATTCTACCTATGTGCTCCTTGCTTATAGGAGTTAGGCTAATCTTATCAATTGCTTGCATCCCTTCTAAATGAGAGCTAAGAACATATGTTAATGTTCTTTAAAAATATATTTCATTGACTTTTTACAGAGAGGAAGGGAGAGGGATAGAGAAGTAGAAACATTGAAGAGAGAGAAACATCAATCACTGCCTCCTGCACATCTCCTACTAAGGATGTGTCCACAACCAAAGTACATGCCCTTGACTGGAATCGAACCCAGGACCCTTCAGTCTGCAGGCCAACACTGTATCCACTGAGCCAAAGTGGTTAGGGCTAATCTTACCTTCTGATACTTTTTTGCATCTTCTCCAAACATGCCACTCTCCTCTAAAACTCATTTCAGGACTCCTTACTATGATCTTTTCTTGATGAATCATGTCTTAGTTTAGTTACCACCATCTCATAAATTTATCACTTTCTGAAACTGTTTTATGGACCACTGCTTTCTTGAAAATATTAATCAGTGTTCTTTTGGAGAGGGGTAGGAAAAGAAACTTGTGGTCAATTAAGTTTGGGTAATCCTGCTCACTCTACTGTTTTCAGTGAATATATAAGATGTTTTTAATAAAATTATTTAATTTTATATCCTATCTTATTAATATATATACCCTAATATTTACATTACATTTGTTATATAGTGCCACTTTGTTAAACTGCAAATTTTTATAGAATAAATAAATATCCTGTATTTCTGTTAGACCTCTCCTTAGTACCTGGTTCAACACTGTATATAGTTTAGCTAAACTTAGCCTATTTAATAAGAGTTCAGCAACTGAAACAATGGAACGATCTGAACAATCAGAGGCCAGAACACCACAGCCCTTTACCCTGGCTGGCCCTGCCCCACCCCCCGCAAAGAGCAGTTAGGGATGATCAGGCACGCAGGTGAGTGGTTAGGGACAATCAAGCAGGCAGGCCGAGGTGGTTAGGGGCAATCAGGCAGGCAGGCAAGTGGTTAGGGGTGTTCAGGCAGACAGGCGAGCAGTTAGGAGCCAGCAGTACTGGATTGTGAGAAGGATGTCCAACTATCAGTTTAGGCCCAATAGGATCAGGCCTAAACCTGCAGTTGGAAGATCCTGGATTGTGAGAGGGCACAAGCAGTTCTGAGGACCCCTCCCCCTCCCATGCACGAATTTCATGCACTGCACCTCTTATTAAATACTAGATAACATGCTGGGTCTGGAAGTTCAAAGGTGAATTTTTTGGTAAAGATTTATAGAGTAGCAAGTAGCTTTCCATTACTAGTAAGTAGTTACGTTGCTGATATTTAGCTTTTATTGAATTACAAATACTTTGGATTTTGATTTCCAATCCTAACTGCAATAGTTTACTCACAATTTTTCTGTTTCTATTTAATAATTCATTTATCATCCCCCTTTCTCTGCTCCCTGTTGTTATTATGCGACCATAAAATGACTTTTAAAGGTATTTGAAAACCACCTGGCTGGTGTGGCTCAGTTGATTGGGCATCATCCCATGCATTTAAAGGTTGCCAGTTTCATTTACAGTCAGGGCACATGCCTTGGTTGCAGCTCCATCCCTGGTAGAGGGTGGGTAGGAGCAGCTGATTAATGTTTATTCTCACATAGGTGTTCCTCTCTCTCTCTCTCCTTCCCTCTTTCTCTAAAAATCAATTTAAAAAACACTTTAAAAAAGATATTTGAAAACAAAGGTAAAATTACTAAAACATCACATAAAAATTTATAATTTTGTATTCTATTTCACTCTGGTTATTTAAATAGAGGGCACACATATTCTTCATTATTCTTGGAATCCAATTTATTCTTAAATTAGATGTGGAAAATGTGTAACAGGAATTATGAAGTAGTCAAGTGAGGCTTTTAAACAGTGTCCCTAGCAATCTGAGACCCGCAAAGCAGGAATCAGTGAGAGAAAGAGAGAGGTGGCAGGAAAAGGTGAGTGCAATATTTTGTCACATTTCTGGCCAGGATGTGAGGGCACTTTGTGATTACTGGAGGAGGCTAGGTTCGTTGGATGGTGCATATCAGTGCTACTTCCTAACACTCAGAAGATTGATAGCTTTTGGACCCAAGAGATGGATATTCAGAGTTCAAAAGGACCTCCTATTCCTCAAAATGTCTAGTGATGTTCAACTCTACTGGTTATAATGCATTTGGAGCGAACAGAATTATGGCCACAAAGGGAGTGGTTCTTGGTCCATGTTGTAATCCCACAAGCACCTGTTGGATTCCTAATTGATGTCATGAATGTGTTAGGCTCAGTGGTGATGATTGTGCTTGTGGCAATAGCTAAAAACAAAAAAACAAAACAAAAAAACCTTTTCTGAGAAGAATATTATTTTTTGGGAGAGATGGAAAGTTCAGTGATGTATGGAAAGCTTAAAAATAGATCATGATAAAAGTATGTAAAAATATTATCACACGGTAGAGGAAAACAACCAACCTTTGAAAAAGGTCTTGAACGTCTGATTTAGCTCCAATTTGTTTAGGAGGATGAGAATTCCTACACAAATGTTAATACAAAAAATAAACCAAGGCGCTGTCTCTTCATGAAGGAGCAGGGTCCCACCGAGACCCAGCCTTGATTCTTCTCGTCCGTCTTTTCTAAGCTTGTCAGCTGCCCCACTCAGGGTCACCCCTGGCCATGCTGGTGCAGCACATAAGGCGCCCTGGGGCTGAGTATTCCATGGCTGTGCCAGTGCACCACTGCTTCTGATATGGTAAAAAGATACATTAAAAAAAGAAGAGCTGCAGGAGACCTGGCCAGTGGAATCAGCCCTCTGACTGTGTCATTTGAGGCCTTGCTTGAAGGAACTTCACCCATCAGCTCCATCTTCCCTGGCCTCAGCCATTCACCCCAACTCCATCCTTTTCTGGTGGCTTCTGGACCACCTTCCTAGACCCCAGAGTACCTGAAATCCACCTGCTGGCCCTGTGGTCCTGGGGGCTGGAAGGAAGCCGAGGTCTGAGTGTGCCCCACCGCACCCCACCCAGGCAGCCAGGGTATGAAGCTCCCCAAGGTGGGCCATGGTGGAAGACTGGAGCCCGGTGGCCCACCTCTCACCCCCCAGGGCCTTGAGTCCATGACCCCAGTGGGCCCGATGATCCTCAGCTCTTTCCAGCCTTCAGGGTGAGGGGCAGCTCTCTCTTATTGGTGATCATGAGTCGTAGGACATTTGGCCCTTGATCAACTGTCCTTTTCTGCCATATCTATTGACTGTTGTTGTAGCAGAGAAAAAAATAACAACAAATACATAAACTAGCTTGAGGAGGTATAGGAGAACAAATATTAGGGTTAAAAGCTTGGCAAGTGAATGCATATGTTATGTCACAGCGAAATGTGAGAGGAAACTGCTTCTGGAGCTAGATAAAGCTTGTCTTATAAAATATAAACTTTCCTCTTTTAATGAAGCAGAAATCTTCCCACATTTGGGGGAACACTGTGATCTTTGGCATCGGCCTTACAGAAGAAATCATGGTGGTGTTGGGGAACTAAGTGCTGTGGTGTATTTCCCACAGAAATCACAAGTTATATCAAGATTCTTACAACCCACTTTCTTCTACACACTTCTGCTTATACACCACGAAGAAACTGATACCACTGAGAAAAATTCCCAGAATGTATTTCTTGTAAGATTTAATTCTACCATAGAAACTGAACAGTTGGGTTTACAGATAGAATTAAAAAAAAATCTTTTCCCACATTTGAAAGTCAAGGGTTTGGAACAGGGAAGTGAAACACTGACACAAATAATATTGAAGAACATTTTTTATACCATTGCATATGATAAAAAAAAATATATGGGTCTGCCAAGAGAAGGAAACATCTTATTATAGCATGTGGGTCTGTGAAGATAATCTCAGATTGGAGAAGAGAATTTCAACTAAAATTGGAGAGGGTTTTGGCATGAGAAAAGCAAAAAGAGAAAAAAGTGCCAAATATTTCTTTGGAGGAAAGTAATTAGAAACTATTAATCAGGCCTCAGCATCTATGTGTCAATTCCTAAAATAAAACATTTACCAAAGGAAGAAAGTATTTCAGAAGAATGCTACCACCTGGCTGTCCTCAAGGGTTGTCCCTGCTTTGCAGCCCCTGCTGTTGCCAACCATGGGCTGGATCCCATTATTTATGGGTACCAAAGCGGGCCCGGCATGAATTGGTCTCTCCAGGCCCTTTTTGGAAGGTCTAACTTAGATATTTGCTCACGTCCCCTGGAACAAGGTGAAGTTAGTTTCATTCTTTAGTCCTTCGTCTGCCTTATGGTAGCCTCTGACCTTTCTCAGGCAACTTAGTTCTTGGCAAGCCTATAGCTGAATCACTCTCATGTTTACAGCTCCAACATATTAGATGGCAATTTATCTTAATAAATACTTTAGGGGAGGTCTTCTAAGATTAGATCTGTGATTTTGTGTTCTGTGTGAAATACCAATTTAAAACTGAGAATACCAGATGTCTCTGTCTTTAGGGACAGACCCTACTAAGCTGCCTAGAGTAAAACATAGGGAACAGTCTAGGGAAGCTATTTCTTGGCACATCCTGACTGGTGAAGACAGAGTCCTGTGATCTGTGAAGCAAAGAGTGTAGGAGTTGGTGGTGACAGGGCAGAAAGAGAAGGGAGAGGAGCAGAAAAGAAAGGGTGGGGAGAATTGTCTCATTTTCTGTGTCCCCACGCTGCCATCCTGGAGCTGACCACATGTCTAATGTCTGAATCTGTGCTTCAAGCACTGCCAGAGTCAAACTCTCTTCTGGTCCACGGTTCACCTCATTTCCACCCCATCACAGTGCAGTTTTCCAAAGGACCTGTTAGTTTATTGAGATCAGATGTGTCTTTTAAAGGAAAGTGATACACATGGGAAGATTTGTTGAATATTTTGTGGATTCATAAAGACATCTGTGACATATGTGTTCTAACTCTGAAACAAGAGGCCATATACGTTTTCATCATGGCTATAGTTAAAATATACACGGTGGGCAAAAGTAGATTTTTCAATTGCTTGTATGGTAAGTAATACAATAATTAATAAATTCATACAGTAATAAACTCTGTTTCACCTACCCACAACTGTAAACCTACTTTTGCCCACACTATATGTTATAAACATGTAAATTGACCATATGCCCATAGCCAATTAGAGTGAGTATGCAAATTAACCCAACAAAAATGGTGGTTAATTTGTATACATACCTGGGGTCCTGGGAACCTCCTCAGCACCCAGGTCA
The DNA here is from genome assembly GCA_004026805.1 of Lasiurus borealis. NCBI lineage: Eukaryota > Metazoa > Chordata > Mammalia > Chiroptera > Vespertilionidae > Lasiurus > Lasiurus borealis. The sequence goes on along the minus strand of PVJN01044239.1, from coordinate 6,866 downwards.
CTCCCAGCCGGCCATTGGAGGGGCTGAGCCTGCGAAGGAGGGGTGCCAGAGGAGGAGAGAGAGGCACTTCCCAAGCTTAAAGCCTGGGGCTTGGGAAGAGGCTGAACCTGCGACCAAATGCAGACCATTTGGAAGTCAGCTGCAGCCTGGTGACCCAACACTGACTGCTCAAGTGGCTGAGACCCAGAGAGTGAGTCAGGGTCTGATCTGCAGCCTCAGTGGAAGCTGTTGATCAGTGTAGCCCTGCACATATATGTTATTAAAGAAAAGGTAAATTAAGTCTGATTCTCTGATCTAAAGAGACTGTGTTATCAAAGATGTGGCAAAATAATATAGTTGTACAGAATCTGCAGAGATAAAGTATAAGACAGCTTTGTTCTCAAACTTTATTAGACATAAGAATCAGCTGAGGATCTTATTAAAATTCCAATTCTTCCTCAGGAGAGCTGGGTGGAACCTTAGATTCTACATTTCTAACTAGTTTTCAGGAAAGACCTATGCTGCTGTCCTTGCTCCACACTTCCTACTGTGGATGAGGAATCGGAGGAAGTTCCATGATTTTACTTCACGCTTCTTTACCTGCTTTCTCTTCAGCACTTGGTCTATCTTTTCAGCTAAGCGGGTCAGAGTGAATGCGATATTAAAAGGATAGCGGAAGGATAGTTTCTGCAAAATTTTGATGCAGCCCGGCTGGTATAAGTTCGGTTGTTGAACATTGACTTACGAACCAGAAGGTCATGGTTCATTCAAGGTCAGGGCTCATGCCTGGGTTGTGGGTTCAGTCCCCTGTGTGGCGTGTGTAGAAGGCAGCTGATCAATGATACTCTTATCGTTGACATTTCTATCTCTCTCTCCCTCTTCCTTCCTCTCTGAAATTAATAAAAATATATTTTAAAAAGCACTTTGTTGCATATAAATCAACTAAAAAGAAGTTATACACTCTTCTACATATTAGTTTGCCAAGATTACTCAGGGGGTACAATAGAAATTATAAGATTGTTGATAACATATGTACTAGATGCTATCTATTTTTTAGCTTTATGTGGTTGTGTTGATAAAGGTAGAAAAGCCAAACTTTTCCACCAAACTACATGTTTTTATCATTAACATGTCACTTAGTAATTTGAAAACCAGGACAATTATTACTTGGACTGAAAAAAATAAAGTACATAGGATATAAAGAAATGATTCAACACCATTGCACTGGTATCTTTCTGGCTTATCACATTGAATGTCCACAGATCTTCTGACAATTAGGTAGCTTATCATTCCCTGATTCCCTTGATGGCAAGGATTGTGCCTCGTACCACCATGTGCACTCTACAGGGTCCAGCACAGTTCTGGGCACACAGTGCTGCTCTGAGCACCTTGGTCACCTGTGATCTCTATTGCCCCTCACTCTGCATCCTACTGTTTTCTTTTGCAACCAAGATACCTCAGCATGAGGCCTGTCCTGCATTGATAGCTACAGTTCAGTGTGCACATGTGATTCCGGGTTTCACTTCCTGAAGAACATGTGTTTGAAGCCACTCTTGTCCTGTTTACTTTTGCTTAGAGTCTTGTCTAGCATTTGAAAAGGAGCCTGACAAGAACTGTTGTAGAATTCTCTGGAAAGAAATCATGTCACTTTTAGGATGGTAAACATTTGCTAAATAATTTCCCTGCTAATTATCACAATATAAAACAAAAATTCAGGTCTAGTCATAGGCCCATTTGTTGCTCTGGCAGCACTCACATATTAAAATTGATCTGTCATCTCAAATATTGGTCCCCAAGAAAGACTGCATGGGAGTCTGGATTGATTAGTGCAAATCTAATAACCTTCAGTGAAACAACTCAAGTAAACTGGGTCAGTCATTCATGCCCATGTTTAAATAGCAAGCATTAACTTTTTACAAGACATTATTTTAAGAACTACAGGAGGAAAAGGTATGTTAGGTTTGCTCTTTTCCTAATATCTTCCTGTCTAGTTGAGAAGATTTCACTTGTGCATTTAACTGTACCACGATCAGACTGTCCTACCAGCAAGTTGTAAATGAAGATCTAGCGAAGTTATGAAGTGGGCAAAAGTACTTCCACATGGGAAGGATGCCCTGTGGATGCTGGATCAATAAAAGTATCTTCATAGTAAAAAGACTTCTAAATAGGTCACTGTGAGAAATGTTGTCTTCTGATTTGAAAATATCTCACCACTTAGGCTTTATTTTAGACAAGCAGGTCAAAACTGTGAATTAATGTTTTAGTATCAGATGTAGGTTATAAGTAGTTGAGTATGCAAATAAAGTTACAGACCTATATGTACAGTATGATTCAGATTTTATAATTTGTGTGTATATTCATGTTCAACTATATATGTTTATGCCAACTTGGGGAATTTTAAGCAAGATAACAAACTTGAAGAGTAGACAGATTTAGGAGATGGAATTGGATGGTGGAGTAGGGAGAACATTTATTTCTTAGGTAAGCTTTGGAAGATTTTTACTTTTTAGTATTTTTCAAATCAAAACGTTGTGATTTCAAATCCAATGCAGATTTTTTTAAAGGATCTAATATATGTCTCTGTCTTCAAGCAAAATAATAAAATAATGTATGAGGCCTTATCTTTGGTGTTATATTTCCTTTCATTTAAACTAAGTGCTACAGTATGATTGTATATTATTACTTATATAAAAATACTAGAAGCAAAATACACCAGAATTAAAGGTGTGGTTGTGTGATACTGGAAACATGATGAGTGATCTATTTTCTTTTTCTTATATTCTATTTTTTTTATAATATGATTTTTAATGTTTTGATTACCATTAATTTATTTAAAGAATAAAACAATCTTAACTAAAGTACATTAGCTTACATGAACCTTTCAAGACTATTTTAAGAATAAGTTTACAATTAGTGTGTCTTACTATAAAGCATAAATCAACAAAACATCATCATTTACACATTATGACAATGCAAAATTTATTAACAAGTTAATGATGGTGTTACTTTCACATTAAAACTGTAACACACAAAGGGAGGACAGTTCACGAACATCTGCTAAAGTGTCAAGATGTTTTGGTTATTTTCCCCCTAAAAGTGAATGGTAAAGTAGGGTGGTAACATTGTGAGATCTCAACATACAGCAGGAAGCATTCATTATGCATTTTCCACTCTTAGCTACAGAACAGCTGCACATAATAGAAAGGTCAAGGGATCTGGTTTTAGACCCAGGTCCACCACAAACATAGGAGATAAATTATCTCTTAGCATCCACTAAATCTCTGTTTCATTTGTAACAAAAAACGACAATTAATTTTTCTCTTTCCCTGGTAGAACCCCATGCCCTCCATTTGGTGGGGAGGCGCCTTGGGGTTCTTACTAGTAGAGTAAGAGAAGGGTTGAGGGAGAAAAAGGTACTGGCATTTATTAGATATCAGGGCTGGCTTCATGGGCCTGTAACTGCAGCCACACAGGGCTTCACGGCTGTTCAACAGGGCCCAGTGCTTGGTGTGTGGTACTATGGTCACCATTCTAAAATTCTTATTAACTTCACCATTGATTTTGTGATTTGTAAGTGAAGTCAGCTCTGACAGTGGAGAAGGCCAGGGGATCTCCCTGCTGCCTCCGCACCACTTCTAAGTAGATTCTTAGCTGTTATCTCCCTCGCCCCCTGGCTTTCTGGGCCCTAACTGGCCTCCCAGACCCTCTGGTGATAGCTGGGGGCCCTCCTCATTCAGCAGGGGCCTGGGCACAGGTTCAGGGAGGGTCTCTCGGCAGGGTGTCTAGGAGCTGGCCAGGGTGCATTGCACAGGGGTGGATGCGAGGTGGGGGATGGGGAGTGGCAAGGGACCCTTTTTCCACTCTGGATCCAGATTAAATAGTGTGTCTGCTCTGCCTTGCATTGGGATGATGGGCTTGCCCCCAACCTGTGTGTTGGTGGCTGGCAAGAGGGTGCATCTGGCAGCTGATCAGCTGATGAGCTTTGCATGTGCACACAAGACAAGCCAGGCCCAGGCCAGTGCTTTGAGCCCCTGCACAAGTATTTAGGAGTGCAAGGCAGTGAGACATCCAATAGCAAATAGAAATGCTCTCAGAGAGAGATGCTCAAGAAAGATGCGGCTTTATATCTTAGTACTTGTAATGGCAATTTTTACCAACTTTTGGAACCACAGACCCCATATTTTCATTTTGCTCTGGGGCCTGCCAATTCTTTAGCTGGTTCTGTGGGTGGAGATGTGCATTCTGTTGCTGGGAAGGTTAGATGAGACAAGGTAGAGTACGTACCTAGCACAGGGTCTGACAACATGGTGTGTTTCTAGAAAGTAAATTGTGGGCCCTCAAAATGTGAGGAGATTAGGAGAGAAATCTGGAAGGTACACAAATTCTACCAGAATCACGAGGAAAGAACCTTTCCAATTCATGTCCCCTCTGTTTCTCTTCAGTACCTGTGGCTGTTTCTAGGGAATGGGCTGTTCCTTTGATAGTAGAGATTTTGTTTTTTGAGGATTCATACATAAAGTTTTTGATATCATTATTTAGCAAGTGGTGTGCAATGCAAGTAGCCATTTCTAAGAGTAGTCTGCAAAAGGATAATTGGTTACACAAATTATTTGCAATGCCACATCCATCTAGTCACCTGGACAATCTTAAAACGCAGGTTAAAAAGATAGCTCATGACACCTGAGAGCTGGAAGGTGGCATGGAGCACCTTTACCTCAGCTCCAGCTTTCCCAGGTGTGTGTGTGTGTGTGTGTGTGTGTGTGTGTGTGTGTGTGTGTGTGTGTTCCATTCCAATAGCAAAATAAAGCATGGCAAAAGCTAAATGAACTTGTGAAAAATTAGTCTCTCAGCAAAAGGAGAAAAAAAACAACAACCTTAGCTTCTCAGAGGGGAAAATATCTCATCTGTTTTTGTGTGCTAAGAAGAGTAGTTTAGCCCTAGCTGGTGTTCCTCAGTGGTTAGAGTGTCAGCCCCATGCACCAAAGGGCCACAATTCGATTCTGCTCAAGGGTTGCAGGTTAAATCCTCAGCTGGGTTCGGGCACATGGGGAAAGCAGCCAATTGATGTGTCTCTCTCACATCAATGTTTCTCTCCCTTCTTCCCTCCCTCCTTCTCTTCTACTCTCTCTAAAAATCAATGGAAAAAATACTCTCAGGTGAGGATTAACACACATTTTTTTTAAAAAAGAATATTAGTTTTAAAAGGAGTTTACACAGCTTGTGGAGAAACATTTTCCAGAAAATTAAGTCTGTTTTCTTACCTTGTTTTTACCTTTGCCACTAACCCATGAGCAGTAAAACTCAGAAATCTTTTAGAGTATTATGGCCAATAAAATAATTCATGAATGTAATATGTTTGGTCTAGGGAACTCTATTTTTATCCATTACATGGTACGTGGAATGCACTGTACTTTCTTCCAAGTAACTTTTGGAAGATATCTGGCTAAATAACTCAATATGACTAGCAGTTATTTTCTGGAGACTGGTATTGTTTTGACATGGAGAGCATTGAAAACATATGGTCTTTCATGTCTCTTGCCTTGTGTTTTCCTTGAAAATGTTTATATTTGCTTGTGGTAAAAATGCATTAAGTTTCATAATCCTGAGCAACCTTCTGGTACCCAGATTCACTTTCAAGCAGTGCAACTGGGGAAACAGAAGTTTTTACAAAAAAGATGAGATTTTCTTATGGAACTACGTATTTTATACAACACAGGTGCCAATTTTGATCCCTTCCCTCCCCGCCCCCATGTCCAAATTCCAAAGCAACTGCTATGATGAATCATACTTATGTCACCTCTCCAATAGCTCATATTCTTCCAGAACCGTAGTTTGTCCTGAATTTGTCAGCTTGAAAGTGACAGCAAAGTCTGTGCTCATTTAACCTCTCCATGTGACTGCGATAGTGCTCAGGGACCCTTCTGATTATGATGGCAAGGCTCTCCTGTGCATATGGTGACATGAAATGGCTTGAATAGAAGTTTTATTTTTGTCATAGATTGACTGTAAAAGTACATTTTCTTCATACTGGGCATTTTTTGTTGATGCTTACTTCCTTAATGTCCAGAATCAGTAATCTGTATTTTCCCTTAATGTTTGCTATATTTAAATCAAGGAAATAAGTGGTAGCTTTGGCTGTGTACATCAACAATGGAAATCCAAAGCAATTTTGAAGACATCTAAATGTACATATTTTAAACAAGGAGATAATTTTTACATATATATAATTTTTAAAATTGATTTTAGAAAGAGGAAGAGAGAGAGAAATGTTGATCATAACACATCAATCAGTTGCCTCCCATATGTGTCCTGACTGGGAATCGAACCTGCCACCTGGATCTATGTCCTGACTGGCAATCCAACCTGCCCCATTTTGGTGCATGTGATGACACTCCAACAAACTGAACCACTCTAGCCAGGGCTCAGGTATTTTTAATTCAAATCTCAATTGGAGACTGCATTCTAATTGGTCAGGTTTTATATTTTGTTTTTGTTAGATGCATTATAAGTTAATAGAATATATACCAGTTGTTTATTTTTATAAATATTTTAAATGTTTTTATTGAATTTAAAGGGAGAGAAAGGGAGAAGAGATAGAAAGATGGGCATGGCATGTACTGTTTTTTTTTTTTTTTTTTTTTTTGAGGATAGAGTAGAAGGCATGGTGCCTCCTGCACACCCCTACTGGGGATTGAGCCAGCAACCAGGCATGTGACCTGACAGGGAATCAAACTGGTGACCTTTAGGTGTCTGGGATAACATTCAATTATGGAGCTACACTGGCCAGGCTACACCATTTATTCTCGTTAGATGCATACATTATTAGAATGTACACCATTTAAACATCTGCATACTTTTACTTTTCTGGCCTTTTTTAGTTGAGTGTG
>PVJN01044238.1:0-17416 GCA_004026805.1 Lasiurus borealis | reverse complement strand
TAAAGCCTCAAACAGACTGAAATTATAGCAGGAAGATTAAAGTTAGGTGGGGTAGATGGGAGATCAATCAAGGGACTTGTATGCATGCATATAAGCATAACCAATGAACACAGACACTGGGGGGGTTGGGGTATGCCTGGGAGGGAGGGGGGGCATGGGGAGACATGTATAAAAAATTAATAAAAAATAAAAATAAAAAAAAATAAAATATTCCTAAATTTGCAGGACTACAAGATGAGGCAAAAGTAGGTTTACAGTTGTGAGTCCATGAAACAGTTTATTTTTATATTATCACTTGTTAATTATTGTATTATTTTTCATATGAACAACTATAAACGTACTTTGCCCCACCCTATATATCCACAAAGTAGTTCACTATACCATTGTTTACAATGCAAAAATGTTAGGAACAACTCATTTGTTTAGTAATAGAATAAAGGTTAACTAAATTATGGTACATCTGTGGTAAATAGACATGAGCAGAGCAAGGATAATGGGCCAGGTACTACTGAAGGTTACCAGATTGCCTAGCAACTGGGAAAACAAGGACCTCTCCTCAGGCTAACCTTTCCTCTCCTAGTATAGTATATGCATGGTCATGAAGTTTAGATCCCCCGACCTTTCATATTGCTGGTCTTGCAGTTTTGATCAGCCTATGACTTTCCCTCCTCTGGCCTTTGCTAGTTGTACAAGTGAGACCCCTAAACAAGAGGACCAGAGAATAGCTCTTAAGCATTAAGCCCCCAGGACAATGAAGTTCTGAACCAAATCAAATACATCTGGGTCTCAGCTGTGTTTCAGCTCCAGGCCAGAAAAAACATCAAAACCAGACAAGCAATGCCATGGCTGACATAAGGACCAGCAGCATTAACTATGACCTTGACCTGATGCGAACCAATCAGTAGAGACCACAACTGGAAGGACACACCTGGAAAGCTGATGAATATTCTCCTGGGATCCTCCCCTGAGACTTTCAGATAAAAATCCTCAAGAAGCTCTGGCTGGTTTTGCTCAGTGGATAGAGCACCGGCCCACAGACTGAAGGGTCCCGGTTCAGTTCTGGTCAAAGGCACATGCCCAGGTTGCAGGCTCAATCCCCAGTGGGGGATGTGCAGGAGGCAGCCGATCAATGATTCTCTCTCATTATTAATGTTTCTATCTCTCTCTCCCTCTCCCTTCCTCTCTGAAACCAATAAATATATATATTTTTTTTAAATCCTCAAGAAGGACTCAACGCAGCTCTCTCTATGGAGAACTCCCACACCTTCCCCAACCCCTCCTTCTTCAATCCCCTTCCTCCAGGTGAGGTATTCTTGTCTCTCTCCCTCTGAGCTCCAAGGGCCCCTCTTTTGCCTTTGTAACTTGCTTCTTGAACCCATTTCTTCTACATCTGTGACTTTCTAAGTAAATTTTCCCTTATAGTTTGAGTCTAAACTCTTAATTCTTTCTTAGCCAGAACTCAAGTACCCAAGGTTGTTGAATCAGGTGTAGTCTGACTCCACCAATCTAACACCTGGAGCCATTTCATCACACCAACAGATCCATAAAATACTTTGCATTTGTTTAAAAGGCTGAGATAGATCGATAAAGATAAAAATAGAATCATGCCAAAGATAAAGTGAGAAAAGAATTGCATAGCAGTACAAATAATGGTTTTCATATATAAAATTTTACAGAAAGAACAGGCAAGAAAATGTTGACATATGTAAGAAGAAAAATATTCAGAAAATGTATACCAAATTTGGTGTAAATTACTTGGGAATGATATGGCATACTTTTATTTTCTACATTAATTCTACCCATAATTTTGAATTTTGTATTAACAAACATATCTAGAGAAAACCAAGATGGCGACATAGGTAAATACCTGTACTTGCTGCCTCCCACAACCACATCAAAATTACAATTAAAATACATAACAACTATTATCCAGAACTGCGGGAAACCTGGTAAGAGTGTAAGTACCAAAACTAGAGAGGTCAAGAAGAAAGCACATTGAGACCAGGTAGGAGACACAGAGGTGAGGGAGGAATTGGCTGACACGCAGGAGTGGCACTTTTTTAATTGCAGGGAGATACAAGCTCCTGCTTGCTCTGAGCTCCAATGCTGGGAGAGACTCAGGGGGACCCAGACACATAAGGAGAGAGACTGGACTGTCTGACATCGGGATGGGAACTTGGGACAGTTTTCTTTTAGATGGAGGTACTCAATACATAGAAAAAACACAGGGAAGCAGGCAAAATGCAGAGACAAAGAAACATGTCAAAATGAAAGAATGGAAGAAAGCAAAATACTGGATATAAAATTTAAAACCATAGTTATAAAGTTACTCAAGAGTCCTCTAGAAACTTCCGAGGAACTTTGTGAGACCTTCAAGGATCTTAGTGAGAATGCCAAAAAAATGGAAAAGAACCAGTCAGAAATTAAGCATACACTGACTAAAATAAAGAATAATATATGGAGATTCAACAGTAGACTAGAGGATCCCAAGAATCAAGTCAAAGATCTGAAATATGAGGAAGCAAAAAACACCCCAACCAAAAAAAAAAAAAAAAAAGAAAAAAAGAGTCCAAAAATGTGAAGCTAGTGTAAGGAGCCTCTGGGACAACTTTAAACGTACCAACATCAGAATTATGGGGGTGCCAGAAGAAGAGGGAGAATAAGATACTAAAAACCTATTTGAAGAAATAATGACTGAAAACTTTCCCTACCTGGTAAAAGAAATGGACTTACAAGTCCAGGAAGCGCACAGAACCCCAAAAAAAGGAGTCCAAAGAGGACCACACCAAGATACATCATAATTAAAATGCCAAGGGCAAAAGACAAAGAGAGAATCTTAAAATAAGCAAGAAAAAAAACAGTTAGTTACCTACAAGGGAGTACCCATTTGACTGTCAGCTGATTTCTCAACAGAAACTATGCAGGCCAGAAGGGAGTGACAAGAAATATTCCAGGTGATGAATAGCAAGAACCTACAAACAAGATTACCCAGCAAAGCCAGCATTCAGAATTGAAAGGCAGATAAAGAGCTTCACAGATAAGAAAAAGCTAAAAGAGTTCAACACAACCCAACCCCTATTATATGAAATGCTGAAGGGTATTCTTTAAGAAGAAGAAGAAGAAAAAGGTAAAGATAAAAAATTATGAATAACAAAGTGACAACAAATACATATCTATCAACAAGTGAATCTAAAAATCAAATGAATACCCTGACAGGTTTGGATCAGTGGATAGAGTGAGGGGTCCCAGGTTCGATTCCAGTCAGCGGCATGTACCTTGGTTGCGGGCACATCCCCAATAGGGGATGTGCAGGGGGCAGCTGATTAATGTTTCTCTTTTACCGATGTTTCTAACTCTATCTCTCTCCCTTCCTCTCTGTAAAAAATCAATAAAACATATTTTTAAAAAATAAAAATCAAATGAATAAAAAATCTGATGAACAGAATAAACTGGTGAATGTAATAGAATCAGGGGCATGGAAATGGAGTGGATGAACAATTCTTGGGGGAAAGTGGGTGTGAGGAGGGTGCGGGAAGAGACTGGATAAAAATCTTATATGCATGTATGAAGTACCTATGAATGCAGACAGTGGGGTGGCGAGAGCCTGGGGTGGGGTGGGAACGAAGTGGAGGGGAGTTATGAGGTGGAAGATGGATATCTGTAATAAACTGAGCAATAAGGATTAAAAAATATATATCTATAACTTTGTGATCAAAGGAAAAATTTTATACCAAGAACAAGTAAGTGATTAAGTATATTATTCATTTGGTTCCAAAATTTAAAGCATTAATTCTTAACCTCTTTTGGTCAATGGACCCTTTTGACAATCTAATGAAAGTCATAGCTCTTTAAGAAATGTATACACATATAAAAATAAACCATTCATGGGATTCATACCTGCTAAAGTCTATCTACCTTTAAGACAGAACTTCTAATTATTAGGTCCAGTAAATTATAGAGAAGAGAGAGATATTTCCTTAGTCCTCAAGGCAGACAGAGGGCAGGGTCTGAGTAGCTTTCTCAGTTGCCTCAGTGTCCCATCCAAACATTATTTCCACATCTACCATATTATGAAAAAGGCTAGTAACTATTATCCCTTAAGGTCCAATCCTTTATTTAAAAGGAAATTTGAATTTAAGAATCTTTTTCAGCTGGACATACAAAACCTAAGTAAAAGGAAAAAAAAAATTTTAAATGATACCACTTTTAATTTAAGAGCCTTGAAAAGATAAAGAACCTGGCCTCTGACAGTTTAGAGCAATGTTCGGCAAACCTCGGCTTGAGAACCACTGGCCTAGACTAAATTTTACCGTGTAGTTGGAAGCTGTGAGGATTAGGCAATTGTGGCATATTGTGTGCAAAAAGGTAAAGGGTATTATATGACAGTGGTCGGCAAACTCATTAGTCAACAGACAAGCAAATGGCTGCTCGTGAGCCGCTGTTTGCCGACCACTGGCTTAGAGTACCAATGGTTATCTAAGATAATTTAATTAAAGCACCTCTAAACATAAGTGTAAAGAGAGAAAACAGATGAAAGGAAAGCCAGGATAGAAGAATGAGAAAACACACTGGGCCAAAAGACTGAAGGATGCAATGTAAGGCTCAACAGCTTTGAAAAGCAAGAGAGAAAGAGGATTAAATAAAGGAGGGCACAGAAAGCTCTCTTAGATACTCGGTGCAGGAAAGAAATCAATTCAAAAGAGCTACTGGGCAGAGAGTAAAGAATAATTTGAATAGAGTGTCAAGTGGCTTCAAGGAATAAAATTTCAACCTGGAACTAAGCCCAAGGGACAGCAATAATGGTCAGCAACCTTTGGACCGGCGTTACAGGAGTGTATCAGATGGCTGTGGACTTAATAAATTAATAGCCAAAAGACTAAAGAACCAAGCTCTGTGAGCCAATTTAAATGATATAAGACTGTCCAACATGGATGGAACACACTATAAGATCTACAAATAGAATTGGTCTTTGTATTTCAGGCTGAGCAGAGTATGGGAACTAAGACATCTTACATAGCAAGTATTCCATAAAGGCTTGATGAAACAAAGACTTAATGTAATAGAACACCAAAAAATTATTTCATGGGTATCTAATTAAATAACAAGGAACCCATTTAATAATCCCAGGTTTCAAATATGCTTTGAAGAACCACTATTACACCTGGCACTTAGACCCTAAGAACACAGGGACCTTGCTCTCATGGAGCTAATTTTCTATTGGGTAGAGAGGGGAATAGAGGACAGAGAGAAAAACAAAAAATTAAATATGAATAATAAGTTCTATGAAAATTTAACATGATTTATAAAGTGCATCCATTAGGCTCTGTTAAATCAGATTTGTCAGGGAAGGCTTTTCTAAAGAGGTGATATATGCAGGCTACAGGCCAAAAGACATGAAGGAGCTAGGCTAGGTATAAAAAAAAGCTCTGCAGGGCATACTGTCAAGAGGCCTGACAAATGCAAGTATATATATTCAGGTACTAGTGATCTCTCCCCAAGTGAACAGGAACTTTCTAGACAACTAGAATGGCTCCAAAGAAAAAATGAGGCAGGAAGTATGTGTTCATATTAGCAGTTCACAGATACTTTTTTCAAACAACCCAATGGTTTTTAATGATTAAGAAGGTTAAATATTCCTTAGGGAAGTAGAATGATATGGCAATAATGGAATTGCCCAGTGGAATGATATAAAGAGACTAAAGGCCTAGTCCCTCATCCCAGTTTGCACCCTTTCCAATCTGGGATCCCTCCCAAAATCCAGAACTGCTGGTTCCCACACGCTCATCTACCTGCCTGCCTGACTGCCCCAAACCACTTCAGCCTGCCAGCCTGATCACCCCTTAACCACTCCCCTGCCAGCCTGATCGACACCTAACTGCTCCCCTGATAGCCCAATTGCCCCTAACTGCCCTCCCCTGCTGGCCTGGTCACCCCTAACTGCCCTCTCCTGCTGGCCTGGTCACCCCCAACTGCCCTCCCCTGTGGCCTGGTTCCCCCCAACTGCCTACCCCTGCAGGTCTAGTGGCCTCTAACTTCCCTCCCCTGTCAGCCTAGTCGCCCCCAATTTCCCTCCCCTGCAGGCCTTCTTGCCCACAATTGCCCTGCCCTGCTGGCCTGGTCACCTCTAACGTCCTTCTATTGCCAGCCTGGTCACCACTAACTGCCCTCCCCCGCAGGCCCGACTAACCCAAACTGTCCTCCCCTGCCACCCTTGTCACCACCAACTGCCTGCCCTGCCGACATGGTCACCCACAACTTCCCTCCCCTGCAGGTTGCCCCTAATTGCCCTCTCCTGCTGGCCCGGTCACCCCCAACTGCCTTCCCATGCTGGCCTTATCACCCACAACTGCCCTCTCCTGCTGACCATCTTGTGGTGGCCATCTTGTGTCCACCTGGAGGCAGCCATCTTTGAACACATGAGGGCAGTCTTCTTGTGTATTGGAGTGATGGTCAATTTGCATATCACCTCTTTATTATATAGGATGATACAATGACCTTATCAAATTTTATTTTACTTCAAGGTTTTTTTATTTCTAGAGAGAATGGAAGAGTGGCAGGAGAGGGAGAGAGAAACATGAACATGGGAGAGACACATCAATTGGTGGCCTCCCACATGCACCCCACCAGGGCCAGGGAACCTGCAATGAAGGTACATGTCCTTATCCAGGAACCCTTCAGTCCTTGAGCTAATACTCTAACCACTGAGCACTATCAGGGCTTATTTCAAGCTTTTAAAACATTTAACTGAAGAACAACTCTTAGAAAATTGCAGCTTAGTAAAATATTACAAACCAAACTTAAATGACTAAATGCAGAATTCTTGGACTCTACGAAAAAGAAAGGGAATAGGAGAGGAACAAAGGGACAGAGGATTCTGAAGTCTGCAAATTATGGAATCTTTAAAGAGAGTAGGAGTACAAGGAGAGGCCAATTCAAATAACCATATGCTTCAAAAATTAGACAAGTATCTGAGATAAGCTTCCCGAAAAATTTTCCTTTGGTGTGCACATCCCATTCCCAACTTAGCACATATTACACAATATACACTACTTTGCATATTATTTAAAATAATAACAGAGATCCCTAGAGAGTTGTTCCAAACTAAAAGACCTAAAAATAATATGTTCTCTTAATTTTACAGAAGGGACAATCTTTGAAACACTAAATGGCAAAACAATATGATAAAATTGTTTTAAAACTTCTGAAATAGCTAATGGACACAGACAATACTGTGGTAAGTGAAATAGGACTGTGTGGGTAGGGGAAAAGGGAAGGAAAACAAGGAACATCTGTAATACTGTCAACAATAACAAGAGAAAAAGAAAAAGAAAGAATAATAAACTCCTGAAGATCACAAAAGGCATACCATAAAAATACACATTATCAACCTAAACTAATCTATAAAAATGCCAATAAGGAATAAACAAGTTGATTGTAAAGTCTGTATAGAAAAGTAACAATAGCTAAGAAACTTCTGAAAAATGAGGGTTATGAAGTTAAAGTACCTTTACCAGAATATTAAAACTTACTATAAAATTTAAATAAACAAAACAGTGTATCCAGCCTTTAGGGAGCTTACATCCTAAAGGTTAGAGATACACATCTATGATAATAAAAGCAAAATATGCTATCTGGACCAGATGTCCTTCCAGACGACCTTCTGGATGAAGCCGAGGAGGCGGGGCTGAGGCAGAGGCGGCTGCCAAGGCCAACCAAGGAAGAGGCAGCTGCCAAAGCAGTGGGAGGCCAAACCCCTTGCACTAATTTCGTGCATCAGGCCTCTAGTTAATGATAAATACAATTAAATAAACTATAAAAGAAAGAAAGAAGAAGTGAGGTCATAATTTCAGTTCCAAATTCGACAATATGTAGTCTTGTGCCTCCACCAAAAAAAAGTCACCAAATGACAAAGAAAGAAAGTGAGATAGGAAGAAACAAAGGAACTAAAAACAGTCAGAAAACAACAAAATGGCAATAGTAAATCTTTACCTATCAATAAATACAGTGGTACCTCGAGATACGAGTGCCCTAACATATGAGATTTTTGAGGTACAAGCTGTCGAGCGAGCGATTTTTTGCTCTGAAATACGAGCAACATTTGAGGTACGAGTAATCGCGAGGATCAGCCAGCTGCACATGACCCACCAGTTTACCGTGACTCAAGCATCTCATAGTTTCCCACGCCTCAGTCAGTAGGCTTGTTTACCTCGTTGTCAAAGCATCTTTTGTGCATTTACATACTTTATCACATTTCTTTTTATAACCATGGGTCCGAAGAAAGCGAGTGAAAAGGTCAGTGCTCAGAAGAGGATGATGTCTATTGAATTAAAGCGTGAAATCATAGAAAAATATGAGCAAGGTGTGTGAGTGGCTTACTTGGCGAGGCAATACGGGCGTAGTACTTCAACGATATGCACTGTGCTTAAACAGAAGGAGTTGATAAAGGGTGTAACGCCAGCTAAGGGCATTACAATAATTTCTAAGCTCCGTAGCTCTCTCCATGAAAAGATGGAGAATCTATTGATGGTGTAGGTGACGGAGAAGCAGCTTAAAGGAGATACATTAACACAGGGCATCATATGCAAGAAGGCGCGAGCGATTTAGGGTGATTTGCTGGAGCAGACCTCGCGCACTTCCACGGTCGAAGCATTGAAAGACTCATTTAAAGCCAGTAGAGGCTGGTTTGATAACTTCAGGAAAAGGTCCGGCATTCACTCCCGTCAGGCATGGTGAGGCAGCAAGTTCGGATGTGAAGGCAGCTGAGGATTACCTCAAAACTTTTTCCAAACTGATAGAAGCCAGAGGATATATCCCCCAGCAAGTCTTCAACTGTGATGAGACAGGGCTTTTCTGGAAGAAGATGCTGAATAGGACTTATATAACGGCAGAGGAGAAGGCCATGCCAGGCCACAAACCCACGAAGGATAGGCTAACTCTCGCACTGTGCGCCAATGCCAGTGGCCACTGCAAGATCAAGCCTCTGCTTGTATACCATTCCAAAAACCCCAGAGTCTTTAAGTCACATAAGAATTTAAAAGATAAACTGCAAGTTATGTGGAAGGCAAACCCGAAGGCATGGGTCACCAGGCAGTTCTTTGTGGAGTGGGTAAACCTGGTTTTCGGCCCTTCTGTTAAGAAATATCTACAGGAAAACAACCTAACCATGCAAGCCCTCCTCATCCTCGACAATGCTCCTGCTCACCCACCGAACCTCGAAGATGAACTCCTCGAAGAGTTCAAGTTTATAAAGGTTATCTACCTACCTCCCAACACCACTCCTATCCTGCAGCCCATGGATCAGGAGGTGATTTCTAATTTTAAAAAGCTGTACATCAAGCACCTGTTCCGGCACTGCTTTGAGGTGACAGAGAACACAAACCTCACCCTTCGAGAGTTCTGGAAGAACCTTTTTAACATCGTAATATGCCTCAGAATTATTGATCAGGCCTGGCTGGGTGTTACAACGAGGACTTTGACCTCTGCATGGAAGAAGCTGTGGCCTGAGGCCATAGCCGAAAGGACCTTCGAAGGATTCGAACCCGAGGTGCCAGTGGAGGAGGAGATAGTGTCTCTGGGAAAATCCATGGGCCTGAAGGTGGATGAGAGAGACGTGAATGAGCTCGTCGAGGAGAACTCTCTGGAACTCACCACGGAGGAGTTACAAGAGTTGCAGTCTCAGCAACATGCAGAGGTTCTCCAAGAAATTGGTTTCGAGGAGGAGCCAGAGGTGGAGGAGATCTCTATGAGTGAGATAAAGGAGATCTTAGGAATGTGGGAGAGGGTGTCACACTTCGTGGAAAAGAAACACCCCGAAAAAGTTGCTACTGGTCGTGCATCAGAGCTGTTCAATGAAACTTGCCTCACCCGTTTCAGAAACATTCTGAAAGGGAGGAAGAGGCAAACCTCGTTGGACACGTTTTTTTTTTTTTTTAAATCGGCCAAAAATGCAAAGACCAGTAGCAATTAAGTTCAGTGAAGATTAATTAAATTACATTCGGTTTAGGGATAAAGTGTAGCAATAAGAGTGTAACGAGTAGGTAAATACACTTTATAAAACCAGCTTATTCCTTTACATTCTCTTTTATTATGTTTTTATGCAATATTTGTCATTTATAAATACATTTTTCTTATTGAAAAACATGTAACAAGAACAACTGGTGTGGCATTTTGGGGCTGGAACGGATTAACGGCATTTCAATTGATTTCAATGGGGAAATTTGCTTTGAGATACGAGCAACTTGATATACGAGCAAGGTTACAGAAAGAATTAAACTCGTATCTCGAGGTACCACTGTACTTTGAATATAAAAGGATTAAATTCTCCAACCTAAAGATATACACTGAGTGGCCAGATTATTATGATCTCTGAACGCATAATAATCTGGCCACTCAGAGTGTGAGAGAGAGAGAGAGAGAGAGAGAGAGAGAGTGTGTGTGTGTGTGTGTGTGTGTGTGTGTGTATTAGAGGCCCGGTGCATGAATTCGTGCAAGGGGGGAGTCCAGCCAGCCTGGCCAGGGGTATGGGGAACATGGATGGTTGGGAGGCCTGCCTGCTGGTCAAACTTCTGGTTGAGGGGACAATTTGCATATTAGCCTTTTATTGCATAGGATATACAATGAGTGGTGGCCAGATTATTATGCATTGAAAGATCATAATAATCTGGTCACTCAGTGTAGAGCAGCTGAATGAATAAAAAATAACAATAAGATCTAATGATATGCTGCCTACAAGAGATTCTCTTTAACTTTATGGACATGGACAGGCTGAAAGTGAAGGGATGAAAAATTATCCCAAGCAAATGTAACCAAAAGAGAGCAGGAGTGGCTATACTTATATCAGACATAATATACTTTAATTCAAAAATGGTGACAAGAGACAAGAAAAAATATTACATTATGATAAATGAGTCAATTCATCAAAAAGATATAAGAATTTTAAATATTTATGCATTCAACATCAGAACGCCTAAATAAATAAAACAAATACTAACACAACTGGAAGGAGAAATAAACATTAATACAAAAATCATAGGGGATTACAATATACCACTCTTAAGAATGATATCCAAAGAGAATATTAATGCCGAAACTGGTTTGGCTCAGTGGATAGAGCGTCGGCCTGGAGACTGAAAGGTCCCAGGTTTGATTCCGGCCAAGGGCATGTACATTGGTTGCAGGCACATCCCCAGTGGGGAACGTGCAGGAGGTGGCTGATCGATGTCTCTCTCATCGATGTTTCTGTCTATCCCTCTCCCTTCCTCTCTGTGAAAAATCAATTAAAATATATTTAAAAAAACTAAAACAAAGAGAATATTAATAAGGAAACAGTAATTTGGAACATTACAGATTAAATGAACCTAACAGACATTTACAGAACATTTCAGCCAACAGAATATACATTAGTCTCAAAAGTAAAACAGGACATTCTCAAAGAAAGATTGTATGTAAGGCCATAAAACAAGTCTTTAAAAGGTCAAGAAATCCTTTCCCCAGCCGCTGATATGGTGCTCAATCCTTCCAAAGAAGCTAAGGCTGTGTTGAGGTGAGACCCTCATTTCACCCAGCAATTAGCACCATTCCTAACAGCACTCGCCTGCATCTACTCAACCCTTATCCAGCAGTGACAGTGATGGATGATAAGACCAATGCTCTCCTTAAAGCAGCTGGTGTAGGCTTGTTAACAAAGGCTCTATCAATCTCAACTTTGGGAGTCTCATCTGCAATGTAGGGGCTGGTGGACCTGCCCCAGCAACTAGTACTGTACCAGCAGGAGGTTCTGACCCCTCCATCGCTGCTGCCTCAGCTGAGGAGAAGAAAGTGGAAGCAAAAAAAGAAGAATATGAGGAGTATAATGATAACATGGGTTTTGATCTTTTTGACTAAACCTCTTTTGTAATACGGTGAATAAAAAGCTGAACTTTTTTTTTTAAAAAAAAAAAAGGTCAAGAAGATTGAAATTATATCAGACATCTTTTCTGAAAACCACAGGTTATTAAACTATAAATCAATTAAAAGAGGAAAAATGGAATACTCACAAATATGTAAAAATTAGCACACCCCTAAACCAGTAAGTCAAAGAAGAAATCAAAAGGAAAATTTTAAAATATCATAAAGCAAAAGAAATCAAAGCCTATGGGATGAAGTAAAAGACATTCTAAACGGAAAATTTGTATCATTCATAAAATTCTACATTAAAAAATAAGAAAGGTCTCAAATGAACACAGTAACTTGATACAGCAAGGAACTAGAAAAAGAAGAAGAAAATAAGCCCAAATTACCAATAGGATGGAAAAAAGAATAGAGCAAAAATAAACAAAGAGAAAAGATCAATAAAACTAGAAGTTGATTTTTTTAAGACAAATCTTTAGCTAGACTAGATAAGAGGAAAAGCAAGATGATTCTATTGATAAAATTATAAATTAAAGAGGAGAAATTACAACTGATACAACAGATATACAAAGAATCATAAGATACTACTATGAACTATCATACCCCCCAAAATTGGATAACCTAGAAGAAATGGGTAAACTCAAACAAACCATCTAAAATGAATGAATGAATGAATGAATGAATGAATGAATGAATGAAAAAAGAAAAAAAAGACAAATCTAAACAGACAATAACAAGTAAGGAAAAGTAAATCAGTAATCAAAAAAATCTCAAACAGGTCCTGACCGGTTTGGCACAGTGGATAGAGCGTCAGCCTGAGGATTGGAAGATCCCGGGTTTGATTCCAGTCAAGGGCATGTACTTTAGTTGCAGGTACAACCCCAGTAGGGGGTGGGCAGGAGGCACCTGATTAATGTTTCTCTCTCATCAATGCTTCTAACTCTCTATCCTTCTCCCTTCCTCTTTGCAAAAAATCAATAAAATATACTTTTTTTTTTAATCTCAAACAAGAAAAAGCCAGGACCAGATGACTTCACTGATGAATTTCATAAAAGTTAAAGAAGAATTAACTCTAACCCTTCTCACATTCTTTCGAAATATTGAAGAGGAGGAAATGCTGCTTATGTTGATACCAAAGCAATACAAGGACACTAGAGGAAAAGAATATTACAGGCCAACATCCCTGATGAATACTAATGCAAAAATTCTCAAAAAAAAAAAAAATGCTAACAAACCAAATTAAACAACACATTAAAAATCGTGTAAGATTTATCCCTGGTTCAACATACAGGAATCTATCAATGTAACACACCAGATTAACAAAAGGAAGGATAAAATTTATATGTCAATCTTAACAGTTGCAGAAAAATTATTTGGCAAACTCAACATCCAATCATGGTTTTAAAAAAAAATTATCAGTAAGTGGGGAGAGAGGGAATGTACCTCAACATAATAAAGGCCAAATATGACAAGCCACAGCTAAAATCATACTTAGTATTGAAAAACTGAATGAAAGCTTCTCTTCTAAGATTAGAAAGACCAGAGTGCCCTATCTCCCCACTTCATTTCAGGATAGCACTGGAAGACCTTGCCAGAGTAACTAGGGAAGAAAAAGAAATAAAAGGTATCCAAATTAGAAAGGAAAAGGAAAAACTGTCTCTGCTTACGAGATGACATTATATCAGAAAATTTTAAAAACTATACCAAAAATCTGTGAGAACTAATATTTAAAAAAATCAACGTAAAAATCCAACTTCATTTTAATATACTAACTAGAGGCCCGGTGCACAGATTTGTATACCAGTGGGTTTCCTCTCTCTCTCACTCACACACACACACACACACACACACACACACACACACCTGACTCTTGAACAATACAAGAGTTAGGGATGATGAAATAATTCAAGATGGTGGCATAGGTAAACACCTACACTGCTGCCTCGCACAACAATTTCAAAACTACAACTAAAAGACAGAAGGGACATCATCCAGAACCAAGGAAAGCTGGCTTAGTGGAAATTCTACAACTAGAAGGAAAGAGAAGGGCTCACAAAGACCCAGAGGAGCTGCAAAAAGCTGAGGTACGGAGATGCACGCGCGAAGAGAGCAAGTGACGGCGAACTTGGCTGGCTTTCTTTGGCGGGAGGGAGACAGAGACTCTGAACAACATTGAACCCCTTATCCTACGACACTAAACCCCAGATCCAGCTGAAACTCATACGGGGGAGTTTAGACTGTGAAAAGGGAGAAGTGCATGGAAATTTAGGGGAGTCACAAAAGATCAGAAGTCTGATGATGCGCACGGCACTGCGCACAGAGGACTGACTGCTGATTGTGCCACTGGCTTTCATAAGTGGGTGGGAGACAGACCCTCCCAACTGTGCCACTTCTAACTCCACTAAACCCCAGTTTCGGTTAACACCCTGGGGACCCAGACTCATATGGTCCCGGAGCACAGGGTAGCTGGAGGGGCAGCAATCTAGAGACACTGTGAGAGAGAGCTCGCACACACAAGGACCGCTCCAGCAATTACCCAGTCACCTGAGACTCAGGGGCTATGAAGGGCAGGGCCGAATGGAAGGTAAGGCGGTCCCTTAAGCCCTGAGACTCCACCCATCCAAGGCTCAACAGAAAGGCTTCTGCAGTTTTGCAAGTCTAGTAACAAACATAAGTATTGATTGAAAAAAAATTCCTATGTATTTCGACCTGTGCAAGGTTCTATGTTGGATCTCTGTTGTTCAAGGTTCGTGTGTTTGTGTGTGTTTGTGTGTGTTTGTGTTTGTGTGTGTGTGTGTGTGTGTGTGTGTCTGTGTGACTATCATTCAACTATAAAAAAGAAGAAAATCCTGCCATTTGTGACAACATGCATGACCATGGAGGGCATTACTATGCTAAGTGAAACAAGTCAAACAGAGAAAGACAAATACTGTATAATTTCACCTCTATGTGCGAAATCTGAAAAAGTTGAATTCATAGAAACAGAGTAGAATGGTGGTTTTCAGGGACTGCAGGGTGAGGAAAATGAGGAGTTATACTGCACACAGGGTACAAACTTTCAGTTATAAGATGAGTAACTTTGAGGACAGACAAGGGCTGGAAGAGGGAAATGGGGAAAAGGAAGAACTATGTAATACTTTCAACACTAAAGTTTTTCTTTTAAAGATGAAAAATTTGAGAGGAGAATCCAAGATGGCGGCATAGATAAACACCTACACTGCTGCCTCGCACAACAATTTCAAAACTACAACTAAAAGACAGAACGGACATCATCCAGAACCACAGGAAAGCTGGCTGAGTGGAAGTTCTACAACTAGAGGGAAAGAGAGGGGCTCACGGAGACCCAGAGGAGCTGCAAAAACCTGAGGTACGGAGACGCATGCGTGGAGAGAGCGGGTGCCGGAGTGCCTGGCTGGCTTTCTGTGGCAGGAGGGAAACGGAGACTCTCAAAGGCACTGAACTCCTTATACTACGACACTAAACCCTAGATCCAGCCGAAACTCATAAGGGGGGAGTTTGGACTGTGAAAGGGAAAAGTGCAGGGAAATTTGGCGGAGTCGCAAAAGATCAAAGGCCTGGTGGCACGCACGGCACTGCGCACAGGACAGATTGCTGATTGTGCCGCTGGCTTTCGCGAGTGGGCCGGAGACAGACCCTCCCAACTGTGCCACTTCTGACTCCACTAAGTCTCTGTTTTGGGCAAAACCCTGGGGACCTAGTCTCCTGTGGTTCTGGTGCACAGGGGAGCCAGAGGGGCAGCAATCTAGAGGCACTGTAGGCACTCAGGCACAAGGACCGCTCCAGCGATTACCCAGTCACATGAGACTCAGGGGCCGTGGAGGGCGGGGCCGACTGGAAGGCAAGGCGGTCCCTTAAGCCCGGAGACTCCACCCATCCCAAGCTCAACAGAGGCTTCTTCGGTTTTGCAAGTCTGGCATCATAAAGCTGAATTCAACACAGAAGGTTCACCGACATAGTTAAAAAGCTGAGACAAGGGAAGGGATTACAAACAAAAGAAATGGAAGGAAACAAACGACTGGATATAGAGTTCAAAACAACGCTTATAAGGTTTTTCAAAAATATGGTAGAAAAGTTGGATAAATTTAGTGAAACTCAAGAGGAGATGAAAAATGACATACTAGAGACACTGACTGAAATAAAAAATATTATACAGAGTCCTAACAGCAGACTAGAGGATGGCAAGAATCAAGTCAAAAATTTGAAATATAAAGAAGCAGAAAACATTCAACTGGAAAAGCAAGAAGAGAAAAGAATCCAAAACTGTGAAGATAATGTAAGGAAGAAGACGAAGAAGAAAAAGGTAAAAGCCAAAAAATTATGAACAACAAATACATATCTATCAACAAGTGAATCTAAAAATTAAGTGAATTAAAAATTTGATCAACAGAATAAACTGGTGAATATAATAGAATCAAGAGCACAGAAAGGGAGTAGACTGATAATTATCAGGGGGACAAAAATCATAAAGCATCAAACAGACTGTGAAATTACAGCAGAAAGATTAAAGTTAGCTGAGGTAAATGAGTGATCAATCAAAGGACTTGTATGCATCTATATAAGCATAACCAATGATCACAGACTCTGGAGGGTTGGGGTATGCCTGGGAGGGAGGGGGGGCAATGGGGAGATATGTATAAAAATTAATAAAAATTAATAAAAAGAAAATAAAACAATAATAAATAATAAAAGAATTTTTTAAAAGATGAGTAATTTGTGGGGATCTAATGTACAGTATGATGACTACAGTTAACAATACTGTGTTGTATAGTTGAAATTTACTGGAAAAAATTTACTGAGGAAAGAAGGTAACCATGTGAGGTAGGGGTATGTTAAATAACCTTATTGTGGTTGGTATTCATTTTATAATATATACATATATCAAATCATCATAGTATATACCTTATATACATATATCCAGTTTCATTTGTCAATTATACTATCTAATAAAAGAGTAATATGCAAACTGACCGTACCTCTGCTACATCCACAAGCCATGCCCACCAGCCAATCAGGAGCAAATATGCAAATTAACCCAACCAAGATGGCTGCGGCCACAGAGAGAGCAGGAAGGAGGCTTGGGTTGCCCCTGACTATGGAGGAAGCCAAGGTTCTGCACACCCTGGTCGGCCCAGGCCTCCGATTAAGGCAACAAAGTTTCAATGGCTACTGCAACAGAGTGAAAAGAAGGCTTGGTTCCACTCCAGTTTCAATTGTAAAAGATAAATAAATCCCAGATACCGGGGCCTCTGCTTGGGTCACCAGGGGGCATGGCCAGCCTGCAAACCACCACAGCCTCCTTGTCCAGGACACTCCACACCCCAAGGGAACACCCACCCTGATCCTGGACGCCCTTCAGGGCAAACCAGCTGGCCCCACCCATGCATCAGGCCTCTATCCTATCCAATAAAAGAGTAATATGCAGATTGACCATCACTCCAACACACAAGATGACTGCCCCCATGTGGTCAAAAGATTCTGCCCCTATGTGGATACAAGATGGCCACCA
>PVJN01044237.1:0-17417 GCA_004026805.1 Lasiurus borealis | reverse complement strand
TGGTGATGAGGATGTACATGTAAGAGACAATTATGACAAACACTGTGAACATAATGATGGAGCCAGATGTAAATGAGGGGACAATTACAGGGATAATGCTATCAGAACAGGAGAGTTCAACTAGAGGAGCAAAGTCACAGAAAAAATGATTCACTCGATTTGGTCCACAGAAGAATAAAAAATAGAAGGAAATAATAAAGGAGGAAGCATTGAGAAAACCACCTACGTAAGCCATTATGAGGAACTGGACACAGACTTGTGTGGTCATTTTGGTTGAATAAAGCAGTGGGTTGCAGATTGCTACAAAGCGATCATATGCCATGATAGCTAGAAGGAAGCACTCCACTGTCCCAAAGAATGCAGTTGAACCAAGCTGGGTGCAACATCCATGATAGGAGATGGGATTTCTCTCCACCAGGAAATTAACAAGTATATTGGGTGTGACAGAAGTTGAAAATCCTATGTCTGCAGAAGCTAAGTGGCTCAGAAAAAAATACATTGGATGATGGAGCTGAGGAGAGATTCTGATAAGAATGATTGTGCTGAGGTTGCCAGATACAGTCACCAGGTAGATACACAGGATGATCAGGAAGAGGATGACTTTAAGGATGGGGTCATCGGTTAAGCCCAGTATTATGAAGCCTGTCACTGCTGTGTGGTTTCCATCCCACAGGGAATCCATGAGATAATGTTGCTTCTACTAAATGAACTGGTGATGAAAATTATATTAAAGAAATTTGAATTCAGTAGTTTATATTTTCATTAATGAACATAGGAGTTATTAGAAACAAAATAATTATTCATGCTAAGTTAGAAGGTTTTTTGTTTTTATTTTTTTTAAGTACGTATTTTATTGATTTTTTACAGAGAGGAAGGGTAAGGAATAGTGAGTTAGAAACATCTATGAGAGAGTAACATAGATCAGCTGCCTCCTGCACACCCCCTACTGGGAATGTGCCCACAACCAAATTACATGCCCTTGACCGAAATGGAACCTGGGACCTTTCAGTTCGCAGGCTATGATGTTCTATCCATTGAGTCACACCAGTGAGGGCTAAGTTAAGAGGTTTTTTTAAGAGTCCTGTGCTACGTGTACTAAATCTTGCATATTTTTAAGATTGTTTTTAGGAGAAGCATTAAAGAACCCACTTCAAATAATGTAATCTTGCCCTGATTGGTTTTTTTCAGTGAATAAAGCATCAGCCTGCCAACTCAAGGGTTCCAGGTTTGATTCCAGTCAAAGGCATGTACCTTGGTTTCGGGCACATTCCCAGTGGGGAGTGTGCAGGAGGCAGTTGATTGATGTTTCTCTCTCACCGATGTTTCTAACTCTCTATCCTTCTCCCTTCCTCTCTCTAAAAATTCAATAAAATATATTTAAAAAAAATAATGTAGACCTTTTTCTCTTTACATGATCGATTTATAAAATATACTTAAAATAACTTTAAATTTAAACATTAAAAACATTAAGAGTTATGAGAATAGCAAATAGGAATTGTCAGTATAAAATAAATGTATATAAATATAGGATTGTATAATGGAGATGTGAGTAATAGCTGTTTTTGAAAGGTTACTATATTTTAAGCAGTGTTAAAATTTCAGATATACAGTTCTATGTTAATTTTAATGAAATAATATTGAAGACTTACATTTATAGATGAAGAAACTGATTTTAGATTGTAAAGTGACAATAACTTTACATAGCAAGTGATGGAATCAAATTGTGATTCTCAGACAGTTTAAAGCCAGTCCATTTCTTTTAACTGCAGTATAAATGCAAATGATGCTCATAATGAAGTTGAATCTCTCAGAAATGCATGGGTAACAAATTACCTTTTTTACAGCTAGTGTGTAAAAGAGGTGCATAGTTAATAAAAAAGATTACACTTTCTGTCAATAAAACAAGATCATTTTTTAAAAGAATAAGTATAATTTTTAATAGGGCAATGAAGAAATAGAAATTTCACATTGAGCTTACAAAGGAAGATACCTATTATAAATATATCTAACATTTACAATTAAACTATTATCATATCAAGTAGTTTAAAATATCAAGCTAAATATTGTATAAATTTATTTAAGTAAATCAAATTGTTTCTTAATAGAACAATGTTTTGTAATTAGAGTATTACAAAATGAAATAAATTTAGTTTCAAAATCGTAAGCAGCTGAATAAAGTTATAGCCTAGAATGTTTAGAAGTTTCACCGAACTCATGGCCAGGTTGAACCCTATCTCCAAGTTTTCTGGCTGTTTATTCTCAACTTGGTCAAAAGGATCTGGTTGCCTGTAGACTAAAGCATTCACAACAATGAATAAAGGGAGATTTTCAATATTTATAAACATTAAGACTCCAAACCATCTCAAAGCCAGTGAATTAATTAGCATATTATTGAGTGCCAAGTTTAGCTAGTGGGAAAGATCATGTGAATTTCTGGTTTTATGGGTGGATAAATGAGGAGTCATGGTATCCTAAATGATATTTGTTTATACCCAGTAAGTAGACTGTAAAAACTTAGGTTAATTTAGTTAAGGTTACTTGCTAGCTGAGTGCTGGATTACATCTGCTGTGCTTCTCCAGCAGGCCTTGTAGGTGCAACTTTAGAGAATAAATGGCAATCATAGATTCCTCACAAAAGTCAAATCTTACCTCTTGGCATAGGAATTCATTCATCTTACAGCAATAAATTAAACTCACTTATATAGTAAGCATGTTTTTATTATTATTTGCCTTTGGGAATAAACCTCTGAAGATTCTAGAGATTCAAATGTGAATTCAAAAGCACCAGACATCATTATCACATTCTCAAGTGAGTATTGAGCAGTTCACTTCACACAAACACAAGTGGTCTTTAATGAGTCTGTCAATTTTCCACAGAGGCTGCAGCAACCTTCATTCCCACCAACAGTGCTTGAGGGTTCCCTTTTGTCCAAATCCTCACCAACACTCATTTGTTCATTTATGGATGGTAGTCATTCTGACAAGTGTAAGGTGATATTTTGTTGCAGTTTTAATTTGCGTTTTTCTGAAGATTAGTGACATTGAGCATCTTTTCATATGTCTGAAGCCATCTTCATATGTCCTCTTTGGAGAAGAGTCTGTATAGGTCCTTTCCCCATTTTTTGTTACTTCCTCTATTTTTTATTGGTTAACTCCTTGGTATTTGCAAACTCCTCTTTTAAAATGTAGCTTTATTATTGAGAGTATTACAGATGTCCTGATATTTCCTCTCATTACCTCCCTCCCCACCCACCCACTGCCCCGAGGTCCCACCCCACGCTAGGCCTTTACCACCCTATTACAGCGTTTGTGTCCATAGGTAATGCATGTATGCATGTTCTTTGACTATTCTCTTCCACCCCCAACCCCTCTGAGATTCCTCTGTCTATCCATGTTTCTATGCTTCTGGTGCTATTTTTTTCATCAGTGTAATTTGCTCATTAGATTCCTTGTTCATTTATTTAGATTTTTATTTATTTTATTTTATTGTGTTACATGTATACATATCTTCCCATTGCCCACCCCCCATCCCAGGCATACCCCAACCCCCCAGTGTCTTGTGTCCATTGGTTATGCTTAGTTGCATGTATACAAGTCCTTTGGAAGATCTCTTATCTACCCCACCTCTCCTTAACCTTCCTGCTGTAATTTGACAGTCTGTTTGATGCTTAACCACTTCTGTGTCTATCCTTTTGGTCATCAGTTTATAATGTTCTTTATTATCCACAAATGAGTGAGATCATGTGGCGTTTATCCTTCATTGACTAACTTATTTCACTTGGCATAAGGCTCTCCAGTTCCATCCAGGTTGCTGCAAATGGTAAGAATTCCTTCTTTTTAATGGCAGCATAGAATTCCATTGTGTACCACAGTTTTCTGATCCACTCATCTGCTGACAGGCACCTAGGCTGTTTCCAACTTGTAGCTATTGTAAATTGTGCTGCTATGAACATAGCGGTGCATAAATCTTTTCTGATTGGTGTTTCTAGTTTCTTAGGTTATATTTCTAAGAGTGACATTGCTGGGTCAAATGGGAGTTCCATTTTTAGTTTTTTGAGGAAACTCCATACTGTTCTCCATAGTGGCTGCACCAGTCTGCATTCCCACCAAGAGTGTACAAGGGTTCCTTTTTCTCTGCATCCTCGCCAACACTTGTTGTTTGTTGATTTGTTGATGATTGCCATTCTGACAGTGTGAGATGGTATAGCATTGTTGTGTTGATTTGCATCTCTCAGATAATAAGTGACTTTGAACATGTTTTCATGTGTATCTTGGCCTTCCGTCTGTCGTCTTTCAAAAAGGTCCTATTTAGGTCTATTGCCAATTTTTTATTGGATCATTTATCTTCATTTTATTAAGTTGTATAAGTTGGCTGTAGATGTTGGAGATTAAATCTTTGTCAGTGATAACATTTGCAAATACGTTCTCTCATACAGTGGCTTTCTTGTTGTTTTGTTGATGGTTACTTTTGCTGTGGAAAAGCTTTTGATTTTGATGTAGTCCCATTTGTTTATTTTCTCTTTAGCTTCCCTTGCCCTTGGAGCAGTATCAGTGAAGAAGTTCTTTTGGCATATGTCTGAGATTGTGCTGCCTGTAGATTCCTCTAGTATTTTTATGGTTTCCCTTCTAATGTTTAAGTCCTGTATCCATTTGCAGTTTATTTTTGTATTTGGTGTAAGTTGGTGGTCCTGTTTCATTTTTTGCATGTATCTGTCCAATTTTCCCAACACCATTTATTGAAGAGGCTGTCTTTACTCCATTGTATGTTTATGCCTCCTTTGTCAAATATTAATTGAGCATAGTGGTTTGGGTCGATATCTGGATTCTCTATTCTATTCCATGGGTCTATATGTCTGTTCTTATGCCAGTACCAGGCTGTTTTAAGAACAGTTGTTTTGTAATATAGCTTGAAATTCTGTATTGAGATTCCACCTACTTTATTCATCTTTCTCGGGATTGCTGTCTTTTTTTATCCCAGATGAATCTTTGAAGAGTTCTTTCTAGGTCTGTGAAATACGTAGTTGGTATTTTAATGGGTAGTGCATTGAATCTATAGATTGCTTTGGAATAGTATGGACATTTTAATGATGTTGATTCTCCCAATCCATGAGCATGGTATGCTCTTCCATCCATTTACATCTTCCTCTATCCCTTTTTTCAGTGTCCTGTAGTTTTCTGCATATAGGTCTTTTACGTCCTTAGTTAGATTTGTTCCTAGGTATCTTAAATTTTTTTGGGTGTGATCTTAAATGGGATTGCTTTTTTAGTCTCACTTTCTATAATTTCACTATTAGTGTATAGAAATGCCACAGATTTCTTGGCATTAATTTTGTATCCTGCTACATTGCCGAATTCATTTATTAAGTCAATTAGTTTTTGGATGGTTTTCTATGTACAGTATCATGTCATCTGCAAATAAGTACAGCTTTACATCTTCTTTTCCAATTTGGATGCCTTTTATTTCTTCTTCTTGTCTAATTGCAATAGCTAATACTTCCAGTACTATATTAAACAGGAGAGGTGAGAGTGGGCTTCCCTGTTTTGTTCCTGTTCTTAGGGGAAATGGTTTTAGTTTTTGCCCATTGGTGAAATAGGTTTTAATTATTCCTTGATGTTAGCTGTGGGTTTATCATATATGGCTTTTATGATGCTGAGGTATGGTCCTTCTATTCCCACCTTGCTGAGAGTTTTTATCAAGAAAGGATGTTGGGCCAAGACCGGTTAGGCTCAGTGAATAGAGCGTCCGCTTGCAGACTGAAAGGTCACAGCTTCGGTTCTAGT
Organism: Lasiurus borealis; assembly: GCA_004026805.1. Lineage (NCBI taxonomy): Eukaryota > Metazoa > Chordata > Mammalia > Chiroptera > Vespertilionidae > Lasiurus > Lasiurus borealis. The sequence goes on along the minus strand of PVJN01044237.1, from coordinate 11,636 downwards.
CAAGGGCATGTACCTAGGTTGCAGGCCCATCTCCACAGTGGGGTGTGCAGGAGGCGGCTGATCGATGTCTCTCTCATTGATGTTTCTGACTTTCTATCTCTCTCCCTTCTTCTCTGTAAAAAAATCAATAAAATATATTTTTAAAAAAAGAAAGAAAGGGTGTTGGATTTTGTCAAATGCTTTTTATGCATCCATTGATATGACTATGTGATTTTTATCTCTCAATTTGTTTATGTGATGTATCACATTTATTGATTTGCGGATATTGTACCATCCCTGCATTCCTGGGATGAATCCTACTTGGTCATGGTGTATGATCTTTCTGATGTACTGCTGGATCCGATTTGCTAGAATTTTGTTGAGGATTTTGGCATCTATGTTCATGAGAAATATTGGCCTATAAATCTCTTTCCTTGTGTTGTCTTTATCTGGTTTGGTATTAGGGTGATGCTGGCTTCATAGAAAGTGTTTAGAAGTGTTTCTTCTTCTTGAATGTTTTTGAATAGTCTGAGGAGGATAGGTTTTAATTCTTCCTTGAATGTTTGGTAAAACTCTCCTGTGTAGCCATCTGGTCCCAGGCTTTTGTTTGCTGGAAGATTTTTGATGACTGCTTCAATTTCCTCCATAGTTATTTGACTATTGAGCTGTTTAGATTCCTCCTCATTGAGTTTTGGAAGGTTATATTTTCTAGGAATATGTCCATTTCTTGCAGGTTGTCCAGTTTGTTGAAATAGAGTTGTTCATAGTATTTTTTAACAATCCTTTGTATTTCCACAGGGTCTGTTGTTATTTCTCCTCTTTCATTTCTGATTTTGTTTATTTGGGTCTTCTCTTTTTCTTCTTGGTGAGCCTGGCTAGAGGTCCATCAATCTTGTTTATCCTTTCAAAGAACCAGCTCTTGGTTTTGTTGATATTTTGAATTGTTTCTTTGGTCTCCATGTTGTTTCTCTGATCTTCACTATTTCCTTCCTTCTGCGTACACTGGGCTTTTCTTGTTGCTTTCTTTCTAGCTTTTTGAGTTGCAGGGTTAGGAAATTTATTACCATTGTTTCCTGTTTTTTTGCAGTAGGCTTGTAGAGCTATGAACATCTCTCTCAAGACTGCTTTCACTGTGTCCCATAAATTTTGTATTGTTGTGTTGTCACTGTCATTTGTTGCCATGATGTTTTTTGTTTCTTCATTTATCACTCTGGTTAACCAGTTGTTGTTTAATAGCATGCTGTGTAGTCTCCATGTATCTGATTTCTTTGTATTGTTTTTTTATTGTAGTTGATATCCAGTTTTATGCCATTGTGGTCTGAGAAAATGCTTGATATGATTTCTATCTTCTTGAATTTGAAGAGACTTTTCTTATGGCCCAACATATGATCTATCTTTGAAAATGACCCATGTGCACTGGAGAAGAATGTATATTCTGTGTCTTTGGGGTGAAATGTTCTGAAGATGTCAATTAATTCCATCTGGTCTGGTGAGTCATTTAGGATTGATGTTTCTTTTCTGATTTTTTGTTTAGAGGATTTGTCTAGTTATGACAGTGAGGCATTAAAGTCTCCTACTATGATTGTATTGCTGCCAATCTCTCCCTTAATAACCTCCAGGAGTTTTTTTTTTATGTATTTAGGTGCTCCTATATTGGGTGCATATATGTTTATCAGAATTACTTCTTCTTGTTGGATTGTTCCCTTTAGTATTATGAAGTGGCCTTCTTTATCTCTTGTTATCTCCTTCACTTTGAGATCTAATTTCTCAGATATAAGTATTATAACCCCAGCTTATTTTTCATTTCCATTTGCCTGAAATACCACCTTCCATCCCTTCACCCTCAATCTGTGTGCATCTCTTTTCCTGAGGTGGGTTTCTTGTAGGCAGCAGATAAATGGATCATGTTTTCTTATCCAATTGGTTATCCTAGGTCTTTTGATTGGAGCATTTAATTTGTTTACATTTAAAGTTATTATTGATAGGTACTTATCTGTTGCCATTTTTAGTCTTTACCCCTAAGTTCCTTCTTCACTTCCTATTTCTTTTTTTTTTACAGCAGACCCTTTAACATTTCTTGCATTGCTGGTTTGGTGGTAATATATTCCCTTAGTCCTTTTTTGTCTGTGAAGCTCCTGATTTTATCTTCAATTTTTATTGAAAGCCTTGCTGGGTACAGTATTTTTGGATTCAGACCCTTCCTTTGCATGACTTTGTATATTTCATTCCATTCCCTTCTGGCCTGATGAGTTTCTGTTGAGAAATCGGTAGCTAGTCTTATGGGGGTTCCTTTGTAGGTTACTTTCTATTTCTCTCTGGCCACTTTTAAGATTCTTACTTTGTCGTTGGTGTTTGCCAATTTAATTGTAATGTGCCTTGGTATTGATTTTTGGAGGTTCATTTTACTTTGGACTCTGTGAGCTTCTTGGATTTATGTGGGTTTTTTCTTTCCCATATTGGGGAAGTTTTCTGTAATTATTTCTTCAAACAGGTTTTCTATTCCTTGCTCAGTTTCCACTCTTTCTGGAACCCCAATTATGTGGATGTTGCTTTGTTTCTTGCTATCCCAAAGTTCCCTTAGGCTCTCCTCTTGCTTTTTAACTTTTTTTTCTAGAAGCTGCTGTACTTGGCTATTTTTTCCTACCTTGTCTTCTAGCTCACTGATGCGGTCCTCTGCTTCTTCTAGTCTACTTTTGATGCTTTCTATTGAGTTCTTTATAGCAGTGATGTCATTTTTCATTTCTTTTTGATTATTCTGCATTTCTTCTTTCTTCTTCTGCACTTCCTCTTGACTCTTCATTTCCTCTTGGCTCTTACTCACATTGTTGATTTTGTCTTCCATTCTTTTCAGCCACCTTATGATCATTTTTCTGAACTCTTTCTCTGGCAGGTCTGTTTCTTCTTCTATTTCATTTACTTCTTTTTCTGCTTTTCTGTCATATGCGGGCTGTTTCTTTGTCTGCCCATGGTCTTCTCCAGGTGTCTGGTTATGTAGTTCTCTCTCCTATGTCGATTTAAAGGCCCAAACTACCACACGACCAGGTACAACACACAAGGATCTTATCCCAGGCAAAATCTGACCTTTCCATGTGGCATGTGGAGCTCCTCTGGGTCCGAGTGTCTGCGCCGATTGGAGAGTGGTGTTCTGGGTCCCCCGGCCTTTAAGTGAGTGTGCAGCTGTAGCTTTTCACACCCTATTTGGATTTTTAGATTCAATTGTTGATAGATACGTATGTAGTGCCATTTTATTGTTCATAGTTTTTCATCTTTTTTTCCCTTCTTAAAGAGTACTCTTCAACATTTCATGTAATACTGGTTTGGTGGTGATGAATTCCTTTAGCTTTTTCTTGTCTGTGAAGCTCTTTATCTGACCAATTCTAAATTATAGCTTTGCTGGGTAGAGTAATCTTAGTTATACGTCCTTGCTAGTCATCACTTTGAATATTTCTTGCCACTCCCTTCTGCCCTGCAAAGTTTCTGTTGAGAAATCAGCTGATAGTTGTATGGATGCTCCATTGGAGGTAACTAACTGCTTTTCTCTTGCTGCTTTTAAGATTCTCTCTCTGACTTTAACCGTTAGCATTTTAATTATGATATGTCTTGGTGTAGGCCTTTTTGGGTTCATCCTGTTTGAGACTTTCTGTGCTTCCTGGGTTTATAAGTCTATTTCTTTTACCAGGTAGGGGAAATTTTCTCATTATTTCTTGAAATAAATTTTCAATATCTTTGCCAATTTTTTAATTGGATTGATTGCTGTGAGGTTTTTTTTTTTTTCTTCATTTTTTGGTGTTGAATTGTATAAGTTCTTTATAAATTTTGGATACTAACCCCCTAGTAGATGTATCATTGGCAAATATGTCTTCCCATTCAGTGGGTTGTCTTTTCATTTTGTTGATGGATTCCTTTGCTGTGAAAACACTTTTTAGTGTGATGTAATCCCATTTGTTTTTGTTTGTTTGTTTTTCTTACTAGGGGAGATATATCAGAAAAAAATGTTGCTATAGGAAATCTCAAAGATCTTATTACCTACATTTTCTTATAGGATATTTATGTTTTTGAGGTTTACATTTAAGTTTTTAATCCATTTTGAGATTATGCTTGTTTATGATGTAAGTAGAGACCTGATGCATAAAATTCATGTATGGGGTGAGGTGTGTCTTTCAGCCCAGCCTGTACCCTCTCCAATACGGTATGATCAGGTCTAAACAGGCAGTCGGACGTCCCTCTCACAATCCAGGACTGCAGACTCCCAACTGCTCACCTGCCTGCCTTTCTGATTGCCCCTAACCGCTTCTGCCTGCCAGCATGATCACCTCCTAACCACTCTCCTGCCAGTGTGATTGATACCTAACTGCTCCATTGCCAGCCTGATTGTCCCTAACTGCCCTCCCCCGTAAGCCTGGTCCCCTAAAACTACCCTCCTCTGCAGGCCTGCCCCCCCCCAACTGGTCTCCTCTACAGGCCTGGGTCCCCCTGCCCCAATTGCCCTTCCCTGCAGGGCCAGAAGCTCCCAACTTCCCTCCTTTGCCAGCCTGGTCCCTCCCAACTGTCCTCCCATGCTGGCCATCTTGTGGTCACCATCTTGTGTCCACATTGGGACAGCCATCTTTGACCACAGGGAGGCAATCATCTTGTGTGTTGGAGTGATGGTCAATTTGCATATTATTCTTATATTAGATAGGATGTATTAATCTGATTTTGGTATCAGAGTAATGTTGGCTTCATAAAATGAGTTTTGGAGCCATCCATCTTCTTTAATTTTTGGAAATCTTTGAAAAGTATAGGTATTGATGCTTCTTTGGATGTTTGGTAAAATGTACCTGTGAAGTCATCTGGTTTAGGACTTTTCTTTGTCTTTTCTTATCAATTTTCCTTTGTCAATTTTGACTGATTTGATAATATTCATAGATATTTGTCTTTCCATATTTTATTGTTCTATGTGATTTATTTTATTAGAGGTGGCTGTGATACTATTTGATATCAGAAAATAGGGAGGGTTATATGTTTCTAGGATTTTCTCCATTTCCTCCAGGTTGTCCAATATATTGGGATATACTTTTTCAAAATATTTTTTATAGTCTTTGTGTTTCTCTAGTATCTGTTGGTCATCACTTCTCTGCCATATCTGATTTTATTTATTTGGACACTGCCTCCCTTTTTATTGAAGCATCTAAAACTTAAATCAATTTTACTTCTCTAGAAAAGTAGCTCCTGGTTCCAGTAACATTTTTCTATTATTATATTTACTCAAATTTTTAATTTTTCCTCTGATCTTTATTTCCTTCCACCCAATCTGGGCTTTGTTTTTTGTTGTTTTTCTAGTTCCTTTAGATGTAAGTTTAGATTATTTATTTAATATTCTTCTTTTTTGAGGCAGACCTCCATTGCTAGGAATTTCCCTCTCAGAATTGCTTTGTTGGTGTTTCATAGGTATTTGGGATATTGTGGTTTCATTTTCATTTGTCTCAAGGTATTTCTTTATTTCTTCCTTATCTCACTGTTAACCCATTCATTGTTTAATAGGATGTTACTTATCCTCCACCTGTGTGAATATTTTTCAGGTTTCTTCTTATAAGTGGATATCTAGTTTTATGCCATTGTAATTCAAGAAGGTGCATGCATTCATTTCAATCTTAAATTTATTGAAACTTGTTTTGTAGCCTAACATATGATCTATCCTGTAATATATGATATGCGCTGGGAAAAAAATTTATATTCTGTTTCTTTGAAGTGAAATGTTCTAAAGATGTCTGTTAAATTCATCTCTCTAATGTGTCATTTAAGATTGCTGTTTCCTTGTTGATTTTCCTGTCTGGATGATATACTGAATGTTGCCAATGGTGTTAAGGTCTCTTACTGTTGATCTCTCTCTTTAGGTCTGTCAAAATTTGCTTAATATATATAGGTGCTCTTGCATTGGGTACATAAATGATTATAAGGGTTCTATCACATTGTTGGATTGCTCCATATATCATTATTGTAAAGTCCTTCTTTATCTCTTATTACAGCCTTTGTTTTAAAGTCTATTTTGTCTGATAAAAGTATTGGTACCCCAGCTTCTTTATGTTTCCATTTGCATTAAATAGCTTTTTTCATCCTTTTACTTTGTCTTTGGGTGTCCTTCAATATGAAGTGGGTCTCTTCTAGGCAGCATATGTATGGGTCTTATTTTATTCTCAAAGAGCTTATCATTCTGTCTCTTGACAGACTACATACCTAAAAAAAGACAAATTATTAAGAAGATAATTGTGACTTAGAGTTTTTATTTAACCTGTATGTGTGTCCCAGTTGCATCCTCTCTAAAATACAAGCTTCATAAATAGTATTCTGATAATTAATTGGCTTTAACCTGTAGATCTCTGAGAGCAATACCTGGGATGTAGTAAACAATCTCATATTTTTAGCTTCTCTTGCTGATACTCTTAATGCTGCCACTACAACCCTTATTACTATTTGACTTTTAGATTTTCAAACCGTCTAGCCATGCAAATATATGAAGAAGACATTATTTAACGTAATGTGTGCACAAATCTGTTAATAACTATACTGGAATTCTAGTTACCAATTTGAGTTAATTATTGTGGAGGCAAGATCTTAATTATGATGAGCATGAGTTTGTGTGATGGCCTGTCACAGTTGTAGCAAGATCTGACACAAACTTGAATCACAGTGAAACATTGAGCATATCAGTGACCAGGATTCAAAGCCAGCAGAACCAATGGTTCATGACACAGCAAAAGCTTCATTCAGCCATCCAGTCATTTATTAATGGTTTCATTCATTTCAACTAAGCATTTATGCTGCTATGAAAATAGATGCATAAGGAGAGAAAAAGACATTTCTGCTGCCTACCTGAAGCTTCCAAAATATTCAATTACAAGCGCACAGAATGTTCTGAAGGAAATACACAGGGTTCTACAGAGGGATAACAACTGTATTCAGTTATAACTATAATTATCATGTTTATTTTAGGATATTTGAAAAAATGAATTATACTTGGGGATTTTAAGTATATAAAGTATTTTTTAGGTTAAGAAATCTGTATTCATAAACATAAATCTAGGTTAAGTTTATTAGAGGTGACTGACTGTGGGCCTCTGATACTATTTGATATCTGAAAATACCACCCCCATTTTCATAAAAAGGACTCCCTAGTGGCTCATTACATACAAATTAATATATTTTTACCACAGACACTCAGTTTCCTTTTATTATATTTATGTTATATGTTCATATCTAAGCTCATAAAATGGCAGGTTTCACTAAGAAAATATTATCTTGAGAAGCACTCTCTTCAGAGCCCCCTTCATGTCATTGTTCCGGAGGCTGTAGATGATGGGGTTCAGCATGGGGATCACCACCGTGTAGAACACAGACACCACCTTGTTCTGTTCAGTGGAGTAAGTGGACTTGGGCATCACATATGTGAAAGTGAGGGTCCCATAAAACAAGGTGACTGCAGTGAGGTGGGATGAGCAAGTGGAGAAGGCCTTGTGGCGCCCCTCTTTGGAGCGCATCTTCAGGATGGTGATGAGGATGTACATGTAAGAGACAATTATGACAAACACTGTGAACATAATGATGGAGCCACATGTGAATGGGACAACTGCAGGGATACTGTTCTCAGAACAGGAGAGTTCAACTAGAGGAGCAAAGTCACAGAAAAAATGATTCACTTGATTTGGTCCACAGAAGAATAAAAAATAGACGGAAATAATGAAAGAGAAAGCATTGACAAAACCAGCTATGTAAGCCACTATGAGGAACTGGCCACAGACTTGTGTGGTCATTTTGGTTGAATAAAGCAGTGGGTTGCAGATTGCCACAAAGCGATCATATGCCATGATAGCTAGAAGGAAGCACTCCACTGTCCCAAAGAATGCAGCTGAACCAAGCTGGGTGCAACATCCATGATAGGAGATGGGATTTCCCTCCACCAGGAAGTTTTCAAGCATTTTGGGTGTGACAGAAGTGGAAATAGCTATGTCTGCAGAAGCCAGATGGCTCAGAAAAAAATACATTGGATGATGGAGCTGAGGAGAGATTCTGATAAGAATGATTGTGCCGAGGTTGCCAGATACAGTCACCAGGTAGATACACAAAATGATCAGGAAGAGGATGACTTTAAGGAGGGGGTCATCGGTTAAGCCCAGTAGAATGAAGCTTGTCACTGCTGTGTGGTTTCCATCCCACAGGGAATCCATGAGATAATATAGCTGCTACCAAAAGAATTTGTGATAAAAGATTGCATTAAAGAATTGTTAATTAAAGAGTTTATATTCTTCAATACACATAGGTTTTACTGTAAACAAAATCATTATTCAAGCTAAGTTTAGACCTTTTTTTGAGAGTGCACAGCTATGGGCAGTGAATCTTATATATTTTAAAAATTGTTTTTATCAGAAACACTAGAGAACTCACTTCAAATAATGTAAGCCCTTTCCTCTTTTTTAAAAAAATATATTTTATTGATTTTGTACAGAGAGGAAGGGAGAGGAATAGAAAGTCAGAAACATCGATGAGAGAAAGACATTGTTCAGCTGCCTCTTGCACGCCCCACGCTGGAGATGTGCCCGCAAGCAAGGTACATGCCCCCGACCAGAATCGAACCTGGGACCTTTCAGTCTGCAGGCCAACACTCTATCCACTGAGCCAAACCGGTCTCGGCCTTTTCTCTTTATAGTATCTATTTATAAACTATACTTAAAGTAGCTTTTTAAAAAAGCCTAGCATAATAGTAATGGTCATTAGACATTAAAATCAAAATTAGTAAGAATAGTAAATAGGAATGGTCAGCATAACAAAAACGATAAATGTATAATGAAGACATGAGTAATAACTAACAGTTATTGCAAGTTTACTAAATGGTAGGCACAGTAAACATTTTAGATATACAGTTCTATCTTAATTTTCATGAAATAATATTGAGGACTTACATTTATGGATGAAGAAACTGATTTGACATTATAAAATGACTCACCAAGTTTACATAGGAAGTGATGGAATCAAGTTGTGAATCTCAGGCAGTTTGAAGCCAGTCCATTTTTTTTTTGTAATTTCAGTATAAATGGAAATTAATACTCATAATGAAGTTGAATCTCTGAGAAGTGTGTGGGTAACAAATTATCCTTTCGAGTCTTTCAGAAATGCATGGGTAAGAAATTACCTTTTTTAAGCTAATGTAGAAAATAGGTGCATAATTAGTCAGAAAGTCTATAGTTCCTAAAAGTAAAACAAGATTTTTTAAAAGGAGAATCACAGACCCAGCCAGTGTGGCTTGGTGGTTGAGCATCAACTTATGAACTAGGAGGTCATGGCTTGATTTCCAGTCGAGGCACATGCCTGGGTTGTGGGCTCAATCCCCAGTGTGGGGTGTACAGGAGGCAGCCAATTCAATGTTTCTTTTTCATCATTTATATTTCTATCTCTCCCTCTTTCTTCCTCTCTTGAATCAATAAAAATATATTTTAAATGGAGAATTATAGTTTTCTTAACAGTATAAATAAGAAAGAAATTTCAAGTTGAGATTATAAATAAAGATACCTTGGATACATTTATTATGTAAATTTAACATTTATAATTAAAATATTGTTATATGAAATAGTTTGAAAAATCAGCCTAAATACTGTGTAAATGTATTTAAATACATCAAATCAATTCCTAATGTAACAATATTTTATAATTGGAGTACTATAGAATGAAATAAACGTAGTTTCAACATAAGCTGCTGAATAAAGTTACAGCCTAGAATGTTCAGAAGTTTACCATTTCACCCAGCTCCTGGCCAGACTGAACCCCATCTCCAAGTTTTTGTCCATTTATTTTTAACTTGGTGAAAAGTACCTGGTTGCCTGTAAGGTGAAGAATTCAGAAAAAATGGACAAAGGGAGATTTTCCACAGAATATTTACAAACAGAAAGTCTCCAAAGCATCGCAAAGCCAGTGGATTACTTATCACATGGTTGAGTGCCAAGTTTAGAGAGTGGGAAAGATCATGTGAATTTCTGGTCTTATGGGTGGATAAATGAGGAGTCCTGGTACCTTGAATTATATTTGTTTATACCCATTAAATAGATTGTAGAAACTTAGGTTAATTCAGCTAAGATTACTTGCTAGTTGACTGCTGGATTTCATCTGCCTTGTTTCTCTTCCAGATCTTGTGAGTGCAATTTTAGAGGATATATGGAAATCACAGATTCTTCACAAAAGCCAAAATCTAACCTGTGGATATAGGAATTCATTCTCTTATGGCAAAAAATTCAAAATCATTATTGTTAAATAGTAGGCATGTTTTTATTATTGTTTACCTTTGGGGATAAACCTCTGAAGAAATCTAGAAGTTCAAATGTGAATTCAAAAGCACTAGGGATCATTATCACATTCTCAAGTGAGTATTAACCAGTTCTCTTAACACAAATACAAATAATTTTCAAGAAGTCTGTCAATTTTGAACTAATCAATGTTTTCCTTAATGTCTAGATTTTGGTGCACTTTCCATTGATATTTATTGGGAGTATACATAATAAATTGTTTCATAGCTAAATATTGATTCAAGTGTGCTTTGATATTTCAGGTCAAGTAATATGAGACTTCAACTATAAAATGGTAACCTTAGCGGAAACTGGTTTGGCTCAGTGGATAGAGCATTGGCCTGCGGGCTGAAAGGTCCCAGGTTCGATTCCGGTCAAGGGCATGTACCTTGGTTGCGGGCACATCCCCAGTAGGGGGTGTGCAGGAGGCGGCTGATTGATGTCTCTCTCTCATCGATGTTTCTGACTCTCTATCCCTCTCCCTTCCTCTCTGTAAAAATCAATAAAATATATTTTTTAAAAATGGTAACCTTAAAAATACTAGAGGAATCCACAGGCAACACAATCTCAGATATATGCTGAAAGAACTTCTTCACTGATACTGCTCCAAAGGCAATGGAAGCTAAAGAAAAAATGAACAAATGGGATTACATCAAAATAAAAAGCTTTTGCACAGCAAAAGAAACCATCAACAACACAACAAGAAAAATAACTGTATGGGAGAACATATTTGCAAATGACATCACTGATAAAGGTTTAATCTCCAAAATCTGCAGCCAACTTATACAACTTAATAAAAGGAAGATGAACGATCCAATAAAAAAAATGGGCAACGGACCTAAATAGAACCTTTTCGAAAGATGACAGAAGGAAGGCCAAGAGACACATGACAACATGTTCAAAGTCATTAATCATCCGAGAGATGCAAATCAAAACGACAATACGATACCATCTTACACCGGTGAGAATGGCAATCATCAACAAATCAACAAACGACAAGTGTTGGTGAGGATGCGGGGAAAAAGGAACCCTTGTGCACTGTTGATGGAAATGCAGACTGGTGCAGCCACTGTGGAGAACAGTATGGAGTTTCCTCAAAAAACTAAAAATGGAACTCCCATTTGACCCTGTAATCCCAGTCTTAGGAGTTTATCCTAAGAAATCACAAACACCAATCAGAAAGGATTTATGCACCCCTATGTTCATAGCAGCACAATTTACAATAGCTACAATTTGGAAACAGCCTAGGTGCCCGTCAGCAGATGAGTGGATCAGAAAACTGTGGTACATCTACACAATGGAATTCTATGCTGCCATTAAAAAGAAGGAATTCTCACCATTTGCAGC
>PVJN01044236.1:0-17417 GCA_004026805.1 Lasiurus borealis | reverse complement strand
AGGAAGGAAGGAAGGAAGGAAGGAAGGAAGGAAGGAAAGGAGGGAGGGAGGGAGGAAGGGAGGGAGGGAGGAAAGAAGGAAGGAAATAGACCCAGAGAAGCTTGGTGACTGGGTGTGAACTGACTCAGTGAACTCACAAGCATGCTAATAAACTCTCTAGTGGCCCAATCACCATACTGACCTGGCAGTCATATTACACTGATTTGTCTTAAAACTGTTCAGAGAAAGGGCATATGTCCCAGTCTAGTAACCTCACTACCTTGCCTTCATTTAACTCAGCTAGGTTGCAATTTTGTATTTAGTTTGTAAATATGGGCTTCACCCAAAATGGGTGTTTAGTAAATATTTGCTGATGAATGAATTCTACCTCCTTCACTAGACTGTAAGTTTCATGACCGTGATGACACACCTGTTTTGCTGATCAAACAGTGCCTCACACAGAGTAGGTCCTTGTGTGATATTTATTGACCAATGAAGGAAACCAGTAACCAGTGCCTAAACCAGTGGTTCTCAACCTTCCTAATGCCGCGACCCTTTAAGACAGCTCTTCATGTGGTGGTGACCCCCAACCATAAAATTATTTCCGTTGCTACTTCATAACTGTAATTTTGCTACTGTTATGAACTGTAATGTAAATATCTGATATGCAGGATGTATTTTCATTGTTACAAATTGAACATTAAACATAGTGATTAATCACAAAAACAATATGTAATTATATATTGTGAAATATTTATTTCTAATTACAAATAAATGAAATTTTGTCTTGAATGGTGGTATAGCATGCGTAACAGTCTTAATATGACAACAGTAAACTACATTGCTACATTTTGCTACACCGAGAGCAGTGTGTTGGTTCCTAAGACCATGGGAAATAGGTGTTTTCCAATAGTCTTAGGCAACCCCTGTGAAAGGGTTGTTCGACCCCCAAAGGGGTCTCGACCCACAGGTTGAGAACCCCTGGCCTAAACGCTCTCCTATGAAAAGCATCCAGGAAATCCAAACCGATTTCTTTTTAAAATAGACCTTATGTCAACCACCAAACTAGGGCAGTGAACCCAAAGTGGAACAAAATTACTTTCAGGAAAATGAACTGTTCCCCAGTTGCAAATTGGCTCTGGATGCTGCTGCCTCGCTTCCATTTGCACTCTTTCCAGGCGGCTATTTCAGGTGATGGCATTATCATCGATGGAATTCAATAAAGTGGCCCACTTCCCCCCCCCCACGTTTATTTTCCTTAATCCGTCTTACAGCAGGAGACCATTATCCAGTCAAATAAGGTTCAATTTCATTGGCATTACCTCTTCAAGGAAACATGCAGAGGGTTCGCAGAAACGGGTGTGTAGTAAATTTAGCCTTTTAATAGGTTCGTTCTTGGTTAGGTCTTTATTTTGGGAGGCGAAGTCCTAATTAGATTAAGTGGAGAAGCAAAAAAGGCTGTGGAAGCACCCAGAGATCCCAGCATTGGATGGGTTTGGTGAAGGTTTCCAGTTTGCCTTTTATGTTGTTTTCTTCAGATGGCTGGAGAGATCCACACTGCAATCTCCAGCCCCTCGGATAAGGGTTTGGGAAAGGAAACGCTGCCCACGTTTTGTGTGAGGAAGTCACATTTGTCTCTCTCCTACACCAAGTCACCGAGGCTGGCATCTAGGAAAAATCAGCTCGCAGAGCCAACGGTGAGCCCCATTTGCTGTGGCAGATGAATATAACAAAGGTGGTGGGCTAGATGTTTGGCCTCAAGGCACAATTCCATTCTCAGCTGTTTCAAAGCTATTATGTCAAAGGCTGTTTGCATAAACATAATGTTGCTGGGTGATCTTGGGTAGGCAGGAGTGGAGACGTCTGCCCTCTACTGCCCTAAACAGAAATAGCAGCTGGACTTTCTTCAATCCAGATTTAGGGCTACAAAACGTCTCCTGTCCCCCAAAACAATGACACCCATCTCTAGAAGTTTCTGAAACGTGTTTTGTTTTGTTTTTTTCCTCAAGCTTTAAAACCAGAAGTGATTTATTCAGTTTTGTTTCAAGGGAGAAAATGAAGTAGTCTGAGGATGTGATGAGTTGATTGATGATGTGGGAACCTAGGAGAAGGCTACTTCCCTTCTTAGAACTGAAAAGAAAATTCCCTTCACCCGCCCATCCACCCACACACATATATTTATATAATCACAGTGATATTTAATGTGCTTTTTTAACATAGAAAGAAGAAACAGACAATGACTCACAGGATACAAATCAATACATTTCAGACGGGGCTAAAAATGTCACCTTAAAAAAAAACAAAACACGTTTAATGATTCTGAGGGCAAGAGTGGGAGAAGATAGCTTTTCAGTTTCATGTAGAAGTCTAGCTTTTTTTTTCAAGTTTTCTTTTTTCTTTGTGTTTTCTCTTTCATAAAAAATACTGTGTCGAGCTCTATGCTAAGCACTTTACACCCTCTGAGAACCACCATCAACATTTAAATCCAACATTTTTCTTCAAACAAGGATAATTTTTTAGTGGAACAGAGGATGGGCCGCTTTGGGAAAGAATATGGTAGGTATATGGAGTGGAGCACCTCCAGACAAAGAAAAAGGTCACATGCAAATAGATAGAAGATGTGCTGCAAGGGACACTGGCTAACCCCAAAGCTACAGAAAGTCTGTCTTGAACCAAACTTGGAAAAGAAAACTGCCCAACAGGTGACACTGGCCCCATGTGGCACAGAAATAATCTTCGATGAGGTTTGGTAAATTAGTGTCCCTATACTGAGAGTTGTCCTTTAAAAGTTTTACATTCTAAAATGTTCCAACTTTGTTCAAGTTAATGGACACAAGAGATTCCTTCTGTATTCCCAGGTCCCAAATAAGGCCATGCATCAAGGCTGGACAACATACACACATACATGGCATTCACAGGCTATTGGAGATCACAGTCTAGCGGAGTCTGCAGTTCAATGAAAGAGACTAACATTCATCAGATGACACACTCAGGTGACTAATTACAAAATGAAGAAGATTTTTTTTAAATGGTGTTTATAGGGCATGTTTAATAGGGTGCCTACTAGTATATACTAACACAGGGTCTGTGGAGGCAAAATATGTGTCTGTAATAATAAAAATATCTACCACTTATTGGAGTCTTTCCTCATTCCAGGCACTCCCTGGGGTCTTTATGCGATTATCTCACTGACTCTTCATTATACCCCATAAGGAAGGCATATTGTTACTCCCATTTTATTGAAGAATTAACTGAGGTCCAAAGAAGTAAAGTAACTTGTCCCAGGTCCTACCGCCAATAAATGGTTCATTCATGTTTTAAGTCCAAGATCATTAGCCTCCTTTCTTCCTACTTTTCTAATTAAGCTAAATATTCTGGAAATTTTAGTTAATGAGTTTAAGGTGAAGATCAATAACATTCAGATTAGACAAAGCTACTATATTTATTTTCTTAAAGTTTCATCTGCAAAAAAAAAAAAAAGAATTAACTAGTTTTAAGCAACAGGGGACTAGGAAGTGACTGCCAGGGCAGTTAGTAGGTAAGCTGCTTTCTGAGGCCAGTCTGCTTGGGTTCAAATTCCATAGCCCTCAACTACCAATTCTGTGACCTTGAGCAACTTTCATGTCCCCATTCTTCGGTCTCCTTACCTGTCAAATAGATGATAAGAACGGTGTCTACCTCCTGGGGTTGTGTGTGAGGATTAAATAAGGTAACACGGTGTATTTGAAGCACTTAGAACAGTGTCCACACAGAGGAAACACTCTGTAAGTGCCTGTGTATTTTGGATTCAGAATGAAAGCACAGGCAATGATCTACCTCAAGAGGTTCTTGAGAAAATGAGATCAGATAATATTTGCAAAGCGCTGAGAACAGTGCTCAGAACTGAGTAAGAACTATATACTTCCTCAGTTAAATCCCCCACCATCTGCCCATGACTGAGAACGAGGGCTTGACAGTCAATGTCACCCCAACATCAGCAATCGCAGGTTAGACACGAACCATATGTGGGTCACCATCATAGATGTTTGAAACCGGAGCCTTTATCAAAGACTCTGATCTAACTGAAGAACGGTCTTGTGTTGCACACTCATTTGCATTTGCTAGGGAAGCCTTGGTATTGAGACTCTGCAGAACAGCTCATTGTAAGAGGAAAAAAATTAATTATATAAGGTAAGAGGTTCTTTGGTTTCTTTCCAGTTAGGAGTGGTTTGCCTCACCCTCCCACACAGAAACAGGAATTCAGAAGTGAGTGAACGTACTCATTTTAGTTGGTATATTAAATGATAGGAAAGCAGAATAAAGCAGAATTTAGAGTCAGGCAAAACCTGTGTTAAATTCCAGCTCTATCCCTTACGTACATATGACCTTGACTGAGTAACTTAAGCTTTCTGAGCTCATTTTTCTCATGAGTAAAATGGAATTTTTTTAAAAAAAATAGTCTTTTTCTTATAGGATCATTGGAAGAATGAAATGCGATGATATAAAAAGTGTTGATCATAAAAAAGTAATATAAAATAGAAATATTCGGTGATGTGGGAACCTAGAAGTAGTTCCAAAGAATACCGTGGAGAGAGACAATTTTTTCACTCTTCCATAGAGATCCCTGCTCTGCATTAACCAGTTTGAATTGGGTATTTGCCACTTTCAGCCAAAGTAATCTGGACTGCCAGTGGGCTCCATAAATATAAATTCATTAACAGTAGTGAGAGAAGCAGGAATTGACTGCTTATACTCTTCCACACTTCTCATCCTTTGAATCACTGGCACATCCCAGTAACCTGTCTCTCCAGAGTCAGGAATGCCCCTAAAATATAGAATGAGAAAAATTTGCATCAAAAACTAAGAATGAACCAAATTAACTCCACTAAACCTTGATTTCAACAATGCAACAAATAATGTAGATTTTAGCACCCAACAGTTTTAACAGTTTCTATGGTCATAATTCAAAATCATCAAGACCAACAATTATGTGAGCACTTTAGGTAGAACCCAAAATAATTTAACTTGTTTGCTCCTAAGCAGCTGATTTCAGGGAAGCAAACCCTAAGACCTAAAGAAGCTTCCTCTTCAGGAAAGGAGACATTGTGAGTCAAAGCAGCACGTTTTGTAGTGGGACAATTGTTTCAGACATTCACTTGTGTGTGTTCCTTCCTGTCTTTTCCTCTTTCCAGCGAGCTCTGTGCTTCCCTGCCGGAGGGAAGGTTGCTAACTGTGAAACACTTTCTTCCCTGGCCTTGGCTCTCAGAAGCCTGCACCGGTGTTGGCCACCTGATGGCTGACAGACATTTTCCTTTTGTCCTTTTCCTTTGGCAAAGGCAGGGTAATTTTAAATGCTTGAGACAACAGCCAGCACATAAGAGGTTGCTCACCATAACCTGGATTTCTTGATTTTCTTGGAAAATCAGAAGACCGGCAATACAAGACAACAAGCCAGAACTGAGTAGCAGCCCCTTTGGACAGACCACATGCCATGCCCCTGCCGAGCTGTTCCACTCACTTTATTCCTACCCAGCCTCTGTATTCATTTGAGTTTGCAATTCTTGGTCTAAACCTACTGAGAAGAATATGCCAAGAGTCCTGGAAGGATAGGGGAATAGGGTTGGAGACTAGAGCAGATTCCTCTGATAGAAGCAAAATGAGAAATAAATTCTCTCAAGATTAAGGAATTTCCAGAAGCTGAAGGAGAAGACAGAGGGCGTTCTCTCAAAGAGCAGCAGACTGAAGGTGGCTGACTGAGAGTGTGTTCTGGAGAAATAGCAAGACTTGAGCGAGGAATGGCTGTGCGCAGTTCTCCGCTCTGACAATGCCGTTCTTGCTCCAGTTGTGGCACAAAAGCAAAAGGGTAGGAATGAAACCATGTGGACGGGGTTCATGGGAATCTCAGCACCGCTGGTGGTGGTGACCTGGGCCTTCCCAACCCCCTGACTCTGCTGTAGACCCCGTTAGCCCTTCGGGATGGGAGAAGACATGGTCTCAGGACTTAGCAAGGTTGAAATTCTAGCCCACCAGTGAAATGGGGACCGGGTTGTTGTTTTTGTTGTTTTTTAAGGAAAGAAAAGAACACTGTTTCTTGAGCATAAAAATTGAAAATTACTACAATTTTCAAGTGTTCCAGGAAGTCACAAAATTACCCCACATCACCCTCCAGAGAAGTTATTTCTCCCTCAGTTTTGTTCTATATATTTTTATATGCCTAGGTGGGTTTTGTCAGAGAGCCATTTCTGTTTGCAGGGTCCCTACACTGCTGTGACCTTGGCCTGCAGAGGCCTGGGTTTGATAATGTCATTAGTCCGAGAACGTTTGGAAATTTCTCTCTGTCGCGCTGACCTGGACACCGTGATCCCAGATGGAGCAGCAATCTCCACATTCCTCGCATACTGGAAGAAGCCCAGTGGGTGGCTTCTCAGCGGACAATAGAGTTCAGCTCAGGCAAGGCTGCAGAACGGGGTAACCGGACACTCTCTGTGGTCCCCAGAGCTGAGGGGGAAAGTACAGCCTTCTCTGGTTGCTCCGGAGGCAGTATTTCCACGCGGTCCTTAAGAACTCCAGCTTTAAAATCAGACCAAGTTCAAATCTTGGCTCTGCCTTTCACCAGTTGTTGTTTTTTAAACCTCAGGCAGCCTCAAAATGATAGTAGCCATCTCACTGTTTCATTGGGGAAGATTCAATGAGCTAATGCACAGCAAGTGTCTAGTTCAACATCTGTTCGTAGTAAGAACTCAAATAAGGCTTAACTATTAAAATAATAATAATTACTATTAATGGAAAACAGCCCGGGCCTCCTGAGAATTCAGAGCCTGGATAATGAAACCAGATAAAGCAACATCTGCCCAGTGATTTCACCCATGGAACATGCATTCAAGAAATCACAGGACGCAGCGCCAGCACACGGCCATTCCAGCCCCTGCTAAAACCAATATAAATACTGCTTGCCCCTCACCATGAATAAGAGAGAACAGACCTTCCCTGTGCAAAGGAAATAGAAGCCAATACATGTAAAGCACATAAGAAAGGAATTTCATGAGGCCAGTTGTTAGCTGTTCCAGTGAACAGGGAGAAGTCAAGGTCAGCCAGTGGAGCCAGTCAGGGCCAGAGTCAGCAGCAGGCAAAACTGGGAAGAAGACCAAGGTTTTGCCCAGATCTTTGTTATGCTGTGTGCGTGAGTGCGTGCGTGCGTGTGTGTGTGTGTGTGTGTGTGTGTGTGTGTGTGTTAAGATATATCTTCCCATGCCTTTTTGATGCCCAGGATCTCAAAGTCAGCTGAAGTTCTCTCTCTAAACATCTTCATGCATTCTGATCCTTCAGGTAACACACCCCTAGTGACAACCTGCCCTTGACATGCTGCTCTCTTTTCACTAACCTGAAAAATTAATTTATTCTAAAGTATGATGGGTATATGGACGTTTCCTCATTACCGCTTCTATCAAAAAAAAAGCCTGCATTTTTACCAGGCTTTCGATACCCCAAGAGCAAGGATTAGGTCTGGCTCCAAAGTGACTAAGTCTTGGGGTGTAGACAGACAGGACTGGAACTGGGTTCAGTTATGAGCTGTGAGGTGCTCCATAAACATAACAAGGGTTATGAACTTGACTGAGAGAGACACTGTTTCACAAAGGCAGGTGGAGATATCCCTCAGGTCTGTGTCGGCAAAGCCCTCCACTTCCTTCCTCCACCACAGTCCTCTAAGCCAGCCTGAGCCCCAGACACAGAGAAATGACAAAAAAGGCAAACGGTGCCCAACAGGTAGAGCAGACTGTGGCGAGAACTCATGACTCACAGAAAATGCCGCTTGTAAAATCACTTCTCTGATGCTCTCAGAACATACAAACATCTACGAAAAGATAGAGGAGAATTTCTTTTTGAATTAACTATGAGCTCCTTGAATGCACTTACTTATTTATCATGTCATCTGGGACCTCTCAGGCCTCAAAATCCCATTTCCAATTCTGTAGAATGGGGGGAGCCCTACATCTCCCCAAGATTCCTCTAATTCCCTCCAACTTATTCAGTTGCTCCTTCCTCCCTTATTCCCATGATCAAGGGATCATCTCTGCTTTCCACGGAAGGGATCCCGATATGAAGTTTCAACATCTCCTCGGGTCAGCCCCAAAGAATACACTCACAGAGAGCTGGGGGTGAGCGATGAGGATTTTTCTAAAGGTTCTGGAAGAAAGATAGCACATGGCCTGTGGTGAGCTACATTAGAAGTCACATTAAATGACTTCCACCTGATCGTCCACTAGATAGACTCAAGCCCCCAAGTCATAGCGGATGCCTAAATGTCCCCAACTTTGTTTGTGGCAGTTGTACTGCTATTGTTTAATTATGTGACTTAATCCAACATAAACAAACAGACAAAATATACTTATAAAAATATAACTCTTGTTTCTGACAAAACTAAGTTAAATGCTTTGTAGAGACTTGATAAAAGTGCACCTACAGAGACATTACTATCCAATTCAATCTTGGAGAAAAAATCGCTATAAAAGATGGGGAGGTAAGAGCAAACCTCTGAAAGGAATCTGTACTGAAATTACCTCCCAAGTTTCTTTTAAGTTAATGATCCAACTTAAAATAATAAAAACTCGAATTCACAGATGATGGGTTTGGAAAAGAAAAGCCAGGAACTCCAATAGCAGACGGCTGGCCAGAAAACAAAGACCTTGGCCAGACATCAAATGATGAGTAAATGAATACATACTTTATGTGTCTTAAGTTAAAATAAAATGGATCAATGTGTCTTTTAATGATATCCTGATTTAACCTTTTTTTTTTCATTAACTTGTAACTGCTCCTGTCATATCAGATTAGAAGACTTCTGATAGTCAATCAATCAGTATGAACCATCAAAAACAGATCACTGTAACCTCAAAGTGGCTTTAGAAGAAAGGCCTGACTTAACTGAATAGATGAATTTCAACACTGAGACCGCCTCATTTCATGCTACGTAGACGTATGCACTCATTTTCATTCTAGGGATCAATGTATTTACCCTACTGAAAACACGTCTGGGGAATGCTGAGAGGTCCACCTCTCCCTCACCACCCCTTTCCTGTAATTCCTCATGCGATGTTCACAGATTGGCCAAATAAATAAATAAATAAAGTACCTTGGAACCTGGTGATTTTTCAGAGTCTGTATTCTTAACCAGAAATTCATGAATGGGCTTCAAGATGTCCAAGAAATTCCTGAAAATGTATGCAAAACATTGCGTTCATGTGGGGGGTGTTTTTAGGGGAAGAGTATCTGTAACCATCATCTGAGTTTCAAATGTGACCTTAAAAGAAGCCAGACTGTTACTTTAATGGGGACCAATTATACCCATAGGATGGTCCTGATTTTAGCTTGAAGGCCCTGTGTCCCAGGAAATCCCTCAGACCCAGGAAAAGTAAGGTGGATGGTCACACTAATCTGGGGTTTCCATATAAAATGCAAATGCCCAGTTAAATTTGAATTTCAGATAAACTGCATATAATTTTTAGTATAAGTATGTCCTGAGAAATATGTATTGTTTATCTGAGATTCAGATTTAATTGGACATCCTGCATTTATATTTGCAAAATCTGGCAACCCTACCCTAATATGATAATTAATAGCATGGGAATCACAGTAGCAATAGCACTAACCATTATTGAGTGCTTCCTTCATCGGGCACAGTTTCTTACTCAATCCTAACCACATCACAAGAGGTTATAAATTATTACAATCTTTCCCAATTTAGATGCAGTGATTAAGGACTAAAGAGGTGAAATAGCTTGCTCAATATCATAGTTAGACAATGGCAACGTCAGACTGAAATCCACCAAGATCCATGTTCTATAAAAAGGGAAAGGAAAAGACGTATCTGGAGATGCCAGCGATGGCTAAATGTGCCACCTGGTCACCTCTCCATCCTCCTTTCCCTGCTCTTGTCATCAGTAACTTATCCCTCAGCTCTGAACATCACTCACCAGGCTGTGCATCTGAGGCTTCCACAGTCAATGAGTTGGCATCCCGGCTTGGCAAGCATCCTGCTTTCCAAACTCAGCTCTAACTCCCCCACTTTTCTCACAAGCTTTATCAGGGAGACGTTGCCTGCAGCCTTTCAGTCCACAAGAGTTGACAGTGGCTTAAAACATCGGCCGAAATTCATGTGCCTCCTTGAACTGCTTTCTGTTCTCCAAAATCAGTTAGCACGTTGCCCAGATATGTTGCAGGTTGGAATGGGACTTGCATGGAGGAAACCAAGTGTCCTCACTGGCCTGGAACTGAAAATATCGGAGGATCAGGACTTCTATTGCTAAAAGTTGGAAAGTCCCGAGAAAATCAGGACAGTTGTCTCTACCTGTCTGCCTGTCACTAATGTTATCTCACTTGACCCTCAGCACAACCCAGGGACAGAGCCCATTAGACAGACAAGGACACTGAATCACAGAGATGTTCAGTAATCGCTAATGTGTTCTACACAGAGCTGAGCCTGCCAGATATGCCCCAGCTGTAAAGACGGTCTCAAGCTGAACCCTGAACCTGACCTCGGGTCACTTTATCACTCTTACTAGTATCCCAGTGTCCTTTTCTATAAAGATGGGTATGATATGCAAACCTACCATTCGCTACAGTCTAAGATAATGCATTGAGAGCACGCAGAGCAATGCCTGATGCTAAATTAAGTTCCCACGGATGGAAGTTATCGTGACTCATCCTACCACTAAAAGAATGAGGTAGAGAGACAGTTAGGTCTTCTTTGCATGAACCCCAAAAATATTTGAGGATATACTCAAACTATCCTGCTTTTCCCTCCGTCATGAAAGTTTTTTCCTAAAAAATTTCTAAAGCCACATTTCTAGCTTTTTTTTCTAGCTTTTGCTATCTTTTCTGAGTCCCCTATTTCTGATCAGAAGCTATGTCTACTAAGGCTTCCTTTGATTCAAGTTGTATTTAGCTGTATCTTTCACAAGCTCAAAGAGAATAAAAGTTAGCCAGGGTCCACTTAAACACCAAATCCACCTTGAATCCACCCCAAGTGACTTGGTGAACACAGGAACGACGTTTGCTTTTTTGTCCACCTGAGCATTGCCTCTGGTACCCCAATCACTGCAGGTGCTCAACAGTTATGGATTGGATTTGTTAATTAATCAATCAATATCAATTTCCCCATTATGAACCATTCCTGATACTTTGTTTCTGAAATAAACCATTCCATTCTGTGAGTCTTATTTTGCAATAATTTTTAATCCCCATTTTACAGTTGCTAGTTTTCTGAAATTTACAGTCAGACAAAGCTATTCACCAACCCTGTCACAAGAAGAAAATTGTTCCAAGGAATAAATAAGAGTCAAGGAATGGGTGAAGGTGGGGGAAGGAGAAATACCACACAGAAGCCATGAGAACTGGAGACCAGATTTGCCATTAATCAGCTATGTATCTGTGGGGAAAAGAGGCAATAAGAACATTTGTGATGCCTTTGCTATGAGCCAACTCTGTGCTAAACACTTTCTACAGATTTGTTCAATTTAATTCCCCTGCCAAGAAGCTATTTCTATCCCAGTTTTAAGAGTGAAAAAACTGATCCGCTTTGGCTCAGTGAATAGAGCATCAGCCTGGGGACTGAAGGGTCCTGGGTTCGATTCCTGGTCACGGCACATGCTCGGGATGCGGGCTCCATCCCCAGAAAGGGGTGTGTGGAAGGCACCCTACTCGTGATTCTCTCTCATCATGGATGTGGTTCTCTTTCTCTTTCTCTCTCTTTCTCTCTCTCTCTTTCTCTCTCTCTCTCCTTCTCCCTCTCCAAAATCAATTAAAAAAAAAAAAAGAGTAAAAAAACTAAAACTCAGGAGTTTGAGTTTTTCACCTAAGTTATACCTAGTAGTGAAATCAAGATTTGAACCCATCACTCATATGTGGAATGAACCACATAACTGATGAACAAAAATACATAGATCAAAAGATACAGAAGCACTGAACAGAAGGTCAGACCTCAGAGGGAAGGCGGGGGAGGGTGGGCAGGTGGGAAGAGATCAATCAGTGAATCTGTATGCATATATGCATAAGCCAGGAACACTGACATAGGGTGTGAAGGCCTGCAGTGGGGGGCAGGGCCAGGCTGGGAGAGGTCAATGGGGGGGGGGGGGAAGGAGACACATGGAATACTTTCAACAATAAACATTTTTTTCATTTAAGAATTTTTAAAAGAATAGATTTGAAACCAGCTCTATTGTCTAGAAAGCACAAATGTCTCTCATTTTTCTCTCCACAACCAAGTCATCACCTTAAAATAAGAGACTATAAAGCCTTGGCTGCGTAGCTCAGCTGGTTAAAGCATTGTCCTAATATACAAAGGTTGTGGGTTTGATTCCTAGTTATGGTATATATATCAACATATAAGAGTCAAGCAATAAATGCACAAATAAGTGGAACAACAAAGTGATGCTTCTCAATATCAATAAATAAATTTTAAAATAAGAGATTGTAAAATAAAATCATTTCATTCCATTGGTCTCTGGTTTATAGACCTAACAAGCTTCCCTTGAACGAGACCATGTCATCTATTTAAGCCCTAGTTTTCCTCCAGGTAAAATGAAGAGGTTGAACTAGATGGCGCCTTTTACATTTTACATTCTGTCACTTGGTGTCAACGTGTTGAGGTTCATTCTGAAAAAAACCTGCTGCTAGTTGGTGCGCAAGAAGGCAGCCTGTGTGTTCAAGCATCCATCCTTCCAGCACTTTCAATCTGCCACATTAATATGCTAATTGTGAGGGAAGAAGTGTGGAACTAATGCCATGTATCATTCAAGGAAGGGCATCCAGGTACCACCAGAGGCGGGAGAAGCAGACCAGGAGGGCTGCACTGACGGTGGGTGTGCTGTGGCGAGAGAACAGGGTCGTTCACATGCTGTCCATTCTAAACAGTCCCTCGGAAGGAACGCTCTTCCCTCCATTTGCTTTTAGTGTTGGCACTGTCCAATATATAAAACACATTGGCAGCCTCCTCC
The DNA here is from genome assembly GCA_004026805.1 of Lasiurus borealis. Classification (NCBI taxonomy): domain Eukaryota; kingdom Metazoa; phylum Chordata; class Mammalia; order Chiroptera; family Vespertilionidae; genus Lasiurus; species Lasiurus borealis. Next base: position 4,467 of record PVJN01044236.1, on the reverse strand, counting down.
AGCCCTCCAGGAGCCCATCAAAAAGTAATAACCAGGAAGCCTTGGGGCTGGGTAAATCTGCTGCTCTCCAAACCCCCACCCAGCTTTGAAGGGTTGGCTGACTTGAATAGATGAGGCTAAAAGAATGTTCCAGTTGGCTTTTTCAGAATCTTGACTAATTGAACCATCTGGTGAAGGACAAAAACCATGTCATTTGGGGCATGATGGTTTTAAAGAAGCTGCCAGCATGCACAGGATGAAAAATATTGGTGGCATGTTGGCGATGGCTACAGGGGCACCTAGCACATGTGCCAGAATGGACCTTGAAGTAGAACTTCCTAAATGCAGAAGCAGCCTCTTCCCCTCCACCGCCCCTGCTCTGGGCCATAACACCAAATATATGCCTGCACTCTTTTTTCACACCCATTGCCCAAAAAGGGCATTCCTGGCTTCCTCCTTTCTTTCCTGAACTAGAACAAGCCTAACCCATCAAAATGTAAGTCAACTACTTGGGTCAGTTTGCAAGGTATACATATATTTTTTAATTCATTTTAGAGAAGAAGAAGAAAAGAGAGAGAGAAACATCAATGATGACAGTAATTGAGCCCATAACCCAGGTATATGCTCTGACCGGAAATCGAACTGTGACCTCCTGGTTCATAGGTTGACGCTCAACCACTGAGCCATGCTGGCCAGGCTGCAGGTCCCTTTAAAGACCACCTATCTTATCCCCCATTCCACCCACCACTGAACTCCGGTTTTGCCACAGTGGCTGACATCCCCATTGTACCCTTACTTTGTAGTAAGTGCCTGTGTCTCTAAGATGTGGAAATGCGGTGTGTTCTCAGAAACAGACCTGATTTGGGAAAGAAGCGTTCCCAGGAGTGAGCGGGGAGAGGCAGAAGCTAAGGCTTGATGTCTGACAAATCCCTGCGGAGAGCAGGCTCATTCTGATCCCAGAAGGAGCACTGAAGAGTGAGGAATGCTCCTCAGCTCGTCTCAATTGGAGACATGGAGCTGGTCAGTTAGTCGCTGGCTAAGAGTGGCCCAGGCATTTCCACCTCTCTGGGAATTGGGCAAAGCTACTCCAGTAGCCCCAGAAAGTTCTTCAAAGAGAGTCACAGAGAAAGGTCACAGAATCTAAAGCACCCAGGCGACAGAACATAAAATGCTTGAACTCAAAATTTACATGAAATGAAAATATGTCCAGACTCATTTATTCAAGAAATATTGGAAATACCCAAATGAATAAGAGCGTAGTCAAAGTGCCTATTCTCATGAAGCAACAAGGTAATAAGCAAATAGCGATGAGGTGCAGTGGAGCCTATTCTAGAAACAGTGGCAAGGAAAGCCTTTCCCAGGTGCCATTGCAACAGAATAAGGTATGAACAGATCCATGCAAAAACCTGAGGGAGGCCTCACTGGCCTGGCTGAGTTCTTAGAGCATCAACCTGTGGACTGAAGAGTTCTGGGTTTGATTCCGATCAGGGCACATGCCCAGGTTGTGGGCTAGATCCCCAGTTGAGGGGTGAGGGTATGGGAGGAGTGTGGGAGGAGGCCAGTCAATGATTCTCTCTCATCATTGATGTTTCTATCTCTCTCTCCCTCTCCCTTCCTCTGTGAAATCAATAAAAATATATTTTCTAAACACCTGGGGGAAGTTATTTGACCTGGTTTAAGTTCTTACAAGATCCCTGTATTTGTTATGTGGAGAATGAAGCATGATGAGACAAGTACAGAAACAGACAAGTTAAGAGCTTTTCTCGAAGACCATGGGAGAGGGTCATAGCTCAGACCTGGATGGAAGCTGTGGGGAAGATGAGGGCAGGAGGCTTAAGGGAACATCAGAGAGGGGGAGGAAGCATGTCACCTTGTGTGCAACCATGGGGACTGCCTCAGGGAGTGGGCTGTGAGATCCAAACACTACTTTAGGACAGGCCTCTTCCTCTCTGTTAGCCTGCCTATCTGTCCGTTTCAGGAAATAATCCAGTTCATCCCCATCCAGAGTCAATATCCACCGTACCAACAGCAGGAAAGGAGCTTGAACACTCTGGTCCCGGTGATGTCCCATACACAGCCCAGGCCAAATCCCTCCAGGACGAGGGTCAGCAAGATCGTCCTATAAATGGCCAGAGGGTTCTTTCTGCTTTGTAGCCACACGGTTTCTGTCACAACCACTCAGTTTGCGGAGGGTAAAAGCCGCCACAGATGATGTGTACACAAATGGGTAAGGCTGTGTCCAATAAAAAACATTTTATGGGAAAATGAGATTTTAATTTAATATAATTTTCCTATGCCACAATATATTATGATGATGGTGATTTTTTCAAATTTTTAAAAATGTACAAACCATGCTCAACTCACAGGGCGTACAAAAGCAGGCGATGTGTGGCCCTCAGTTGGCAGACCCCTGCGCTAAGAGGATGCTGGCCGGAAGAGCGGGGTCTCTAACAGCCCCTCCCTGCCGAGTTTCTTAGGTACCATCGCTCCTGTGGGCCCAATATATGTCACACTGCATATCTTCCATGTAAACATAAGCCAGATTTTTCATTCCCCGCCATGGAGTTCCCCTGGGGACTCGCGGGTCTAATAGCCAGAGTGAGCACATTTTGCCAACAATTCCCCTCTTTCCATAATGGAATTTAATTATTTGGCCCGAGAAGCATTTATGCTTCGCTATACAGAAGGAGTCAAATAAATAAATAATAAAGGGGCACATTCTGATAGCACCTGCCTCCAAGATCTTAAAGGCACTGTCATGCCTGCTTTAATATTTTATGGTGTAGAAATGTGACTGTTACCAGGTCATAAAAATATACTGCTTTTTATACCGGGTCACCAGCGAGGGCCAGCAGTCCTGTTTTGCAGCAGGAGGCAGAGAGTCGGCCAGGGGAGAGGACAGAGCTGCCTTTTTTTGAAATCTGAAGAGGAGCTATTTAAAGATGATGGGCCAGATAAATGCATATTGGGGTTGTGTTTCTCTCTCTCTCTCTCTCTCTCTCTCCTTCCTTCTGCATCTCAACACAGAAGGTTTCAGAGCCTGCCAGCAGCTGGTGCGACATTCATTATTTACCGCTCAAAAGCCAAGCCTCTCAGCCTCTGACCCTTCGTTGTTGCTTAGGCATATTCTGGAAAGAGCTGAGAGGCAGGCAGGTGTTTCCTGACGCCAGGAACATGTGGTTTCTATGCAAACACTCCCAATCTTCGAGTCGGGAGTGACACTGGCAAAGACGTACCCCCACAACTTACATCCTGGAAGAGAGAGCCCCGCAGCGTCACTAACAGAGAACAATGCCACCACAGGGCGGGGAGTTTATTCCCTTTCCCGGGCAGCCGCTGGCAGGACGGGAAAGAGAACTGGCGGCTGTTCAATGTTCACAACAATCCCTCCCTGAAGACAGGGGCCGTGTTCATGTCCGTTTCACAGAAATAATGTCCATTTCACAGAGAAGGAGACTGAGGTCCCTGAACCTGTGAAAGTCACGTGGCTGTAAGTGGTGGAACTGGGGTGTGAACCCCGGGTTTTCTGGCTCCTCGAGGAGACTGCAACCAGCCCTCCCATCGAACATTCCCACCTCTCCCAGCATTTTAGTGTCACAAATTTCTTGACACATGAGCAACCCTATTTCCAGCCCAAGAAAATATGACTATTTCCAAGACTGAGATGGAAAAAAAAAAAAGGAGGGAGAGGGAGAGAGAGAGAGAACCATTCCATAGAGAGTCAGGTACTAGCAAAGCTAATAACTGATGTAACCAGTAAACCAATGCAGAGAAAGGGTTCTGGCGCCATAAAATGGAGATTAATTAATACGAGATTACAATGGAATTCCTGCAGAATTACACTTGAGCCGGACCCCAGAATAACAAAGGAATTCAGCATGATTAATGCCTCGCATAGCGGGGAGCAGCAGGATGATTTACCTCTCCTTACCGGGGCGGCTGCCAGATTGCGTAAGCAAGCCCTGCCTGGCCCAGGAGGCCGCTATCTCCGGGGCAATCTGCAATCTGACTTTCCTCAGATTGACAGGAGCGCCAATTCTTTGCCAACCCGGCTTCGTTTCGCATCATCTCCTTGCCCCGCTCCCTCCCCCGAGCTCCACCCTCTCTCCCCACAAGCCCAGCTGGGCAGCCCTGGGTGTGGAAGAACCAGTTCCAGGCAACGGGCAGCTCGAGCAAAACCAGCCTGGACACCAGGGCTGGGCCCCCCCAGGGCCGGAGGGGCTCCTAGATTTTATCTTGTCATTTTTCCCCCGTGTGGAACAATCTCGGCCGTGAGTCATCTGTGGCCATAGGTGTTTAAAGCGTTTATGTGAGGAGAAAGACAGATTGATGCCTTTAGCACAGCCTGCCTGCTCTGGCCTAAGGAGAGGTCAGGAGGATGACAGGAATACTAAAGCTGAAGACGACAGAGTTGGCGCCAACATGCATTTAAGCAGAGACTAAGAGTCCAGAATTCCTGGACATCATAAAGAATCTATTATCGTTGTG
>PVJN01044235.1:0-17417 GCA_004026805.1 Lasiurus borealis | reverse complement strand
CTCTAGTTTTTCTTTTTTGTTTTGTTTTGTTTTTAAATATATTTTATTGATTTTTTATAGAGAGGAAGGGAGAGAGATAGAGAGTTAGAAACATCAATGAGAGAGAAACATTGATCAGCTCCTCTTGCACGACCCCCATTGGGGATATGCCCGCAACCAAGTACATGCCCTTGACCGGAATCGAACCTGGGGCCCTTCACTCTGCAGGCTGATGCTCTATCCACTGATCCAAACCGGTTTCGGCTACCTCTAGTTTTAAGGATAGAATCTAGGTCCTCCTCAGAATCTATTATGTGTTGACAGGTTAGGTATGGGTTGGTATTGTAGAAGTCCTTGTTAGAGCACTTGAAGGAGCCATAAATTCCTGATCCTGAATTATTTCCTAAGGGCTGGCAAGTTGAGTGAGTTCTTAACACATGGTGTCCTTCTCTGCAGTCCCCAGGCCATTGGTTGTACTTGGAATGCATTTTGACTTGCTTGATTTCTCCCCACTGATCCATTATGGTTGTAAAATATTTTCCTTAAGGGGGAATAATTACTTAAATAAACGCAGAACACTCGGTAGCTGCCTCTTCATGCTTATTCGCCTGGAATAAATCTATTTCTGCATTTCTATTCAGAATATGCATAAGCTCAAAATGCTGGGTTTCTATTCTCTCTTGTCTCGAATATGGTAAAGGTTCCTCTTCCAAAAGAATTTAATAATATTTGGATGCACCAATGTTACGTTTTTAAAAGCATAGAGGATTCTTGGTTTTCAGTTTCTTCTAATAAATACTGGGGAGTGTTTCACGCTCAAGATGTCTGTTAATTCTCATGTAATGTCCCATTCTTTCTTCTCTGGGGCTACATTCGCTCTCTTTCATCATTCTCAGAGAGGAGAATGGGTGTTCTGTTTTGTTTGTTGGTTTGTTGTTGCCTGAGTGTCCTACTATATAGCTCTAGAGCACACTAGAGAAGTTTCCAGCTTTCTCTCCATCTCCATCAAGGCTCTCCATTGGTTATAAAAGAATCCCTCTGCTAGTGAACATCTATTCTTGGTTTTAGAAGCAGGTCCACAAAGGGATTATATGCAGGAAGAACACTGAAACCAAAATACTAGAGGAAAGAAAAAATGTTAATTAATGAAAAACTAGGGTTCACATCTTGGCCTTTGGGTATTTTAGGTACTATGCATAGCTCTCTATAGGAACAGAAAAGAGGAGCACCTGTCTTAGAGGAAGAAGGAGAGAAGCTTAGAGGTTACATCTAAGCTAAATCTTTAGCAGTTATCCAGGAACTAAAGGGGAAGGACAAAACAAGTATATGCAAAGTTCCATGTTGTCTGTGCAAGAAAGCTAGAAAATCTAATCAATTTGGGGGGATGTTTTGGGGGAATCCATGTCCTTTTGGAGTAAACAAATTTATCATTCTCCTTCCTAATGTTGGGTTTATGATTCTTAAGAAAATAAGATTTAGACTGTGGGCATTCCTAAAAGGGTAGGATCAAGGACCTGAGATATATTGGGAGATCAAAAAAATATTTGAGATTTTCCCTAGTAACCGTCTTCTACATACATTGAAACTGAGGCAGAAAGTTTCTCATCTAAATACTTGGTTTTAAAAATGAGTATCATTTTGACAAGCTGGAAAGAGAAGTAAGTTGGAAGGAGGGAAAAGGCAAACTAGAAGAATGAAAAGGTTGAATATTATGACTTTTCCTGTGGTGTGCTTAGTTTTTACCTTTGAGCAATCACATTTTCTTTGAAACCTAAGATGAATGCTAGTCTGAAGTGATGAAACAGTATGCGGGTCACTTCACCTTGGAGGAATAAGATGAAGCATTTCAACTTTGCCAAGCACATGCCTTATCTTTTTTCTTTAAGGGAAAGATAATTTCTTACCAAAAGCAAGAAAAAATCATTAGAGTGGTTAACTTTTCTTTGACAGTATCTGTCATTCATTAGTATTCTTTGAATGAATTGCCCTTTAGTTTTATTTTGAGTGAGCTGAGGTAGTTCCTCTCTAAGAACTAAATTTGAAATAGGCATGAGGAGAGAGAAAGAGGTGGAAGGTGAAGAAGAGAGAGATAGAGAGGAGAGAGAAGAGAAGAGGGGGAGAGATTATTTTAAGGAATTGACTTACACAATTATAAAGGCTGGCAAATCCAAAATTTATTAAGGTAGGCTCACAGGAGACCCAAGGAAGAATTGATGTTGCAACTTGAGTTCAAAGCCTGGCAGAATTATCTCAGAATTCCCTTTTCCTTCGGGGAGAGCGATCTTTTTTCTTAAGGCCTTCCACTGATTGGACGAGGCCCGTCCACACTATCAACAACAATCCACTTTACTCAAACTCTACTGATTTAAATGTTAATCTCATCTGAAATGTGCTTTCACAGCACCATCCCAGTCTACTTGATCAAATATCTAGTTACCAGTGTCTAGTCAAGTTGACACATAAAATTAACCATCCCAAGTATATATATTTTTATTTTTGCCCCTTTCCCACCATGTCTTGTGTGTAGCAGCAGGTGGCTTTGCAGACTGATGCCTGTTATTTCAGGATAATCATCATATGTTACAGAAGCCAAAAGTCCAATTTACAATGTATTCCTAAGTGTTAATTTAATAACCCCCAACATAGTTGTAGTCTTTCTGGTATGCTATGACAATACTCATACTATCTAGGTTCTACATGCTTACAAAGCATCAAACACCCTCACATTGAGAGTCATTTATCTCCCTAAAAATGGTAATACCAATAACATTTATAATTATAGGAGCATTTGCCTGAAAACAGAAGTATGCCCTCCATTATATCAAACATTTGAAAAATCAACTTATACACAATCTTAAGTACTGAAAACACTGGAAACACTAAAACAACCATCCCCTGGAAAATCAAATTCCTCAAAATTAGCTTTAATCTCATTATAGCTAAGATTTTTCTTACAGATAAATTATGAGCAAAAGTTGTTATTCACATCTGTCAAAGTTATTTATTGGTTACAATTCCTTATATCATGATGGTAAACCCATTCCAACTATAGTTTCAAAATGTAGCTTTTATTATAAAAAATAGCTACATTTCTGTGATTATGCCCTAATAATTGCATTTATGTGCAAAATTTTCTTTCCTAAGCACAATAGATACTCATGAAATAGAAACCATTTGAACCATGTCACCTGCAATTACTTTAATTTTTTAAAAATCTTTATGAATTCTTTGCTGAATTTTGCACTTGGTAGATAAAATTAACAGCCTATTCATAACCGCAAAAACAACAAACAGGACATCAATGATGTTGAAATTATACAGACTATGATTAGCTTTGATTCATACATAACTTCAGCAACAGATTCAAAACCTGGGACATTTTTTTCTGCCGGAACTTGATAAATAGTACCACCCATAGAACTTCAGATCAATATATTAATCTTACAAAGAGATGTGCTCTACTCATGTGCTATGCCAGCTGCAGACAAAACAAACAAAGAAACAAACAAAAAGAGATGCTATTTCAGAAGTTTTAAATCAAAAAGTGGTAAGATTCACAAGACCTAGTATTTGTTAAGAGCAGTGCTTCAAAATTGTGACTCAACCGTAGCACTTGAAATGGCACCTGTAGAGTATTTCAAAAGCTGACCTGCAGCTTTACTATAAACTAATTAGGGAGCTTGTATCATTAAAATTTTGGTTAAACATGGAGATTATAAATTGTTCCTTGATGACATATCCCAATTAGATACAGCACCAGGAAACATTACTGTCTTATCAGAAACTCTAACATCACAGCAATTTTCAACTTAAAAATTCTAACTCAATATTTTACACTGTTATGCTTGATCAAAAACACTTGAAATACCCAAACAGCCCCTTGAGAAACAAAATGAAGCAAAATATATTTGTCTTTTTTAGTATCCCACATTATTAGGATTACTTATTGTCATGTTGATGATATTTCCAACAATTCTGTTTCTCCCACCAAACCGTTTTATTAGGAGCTGCATAATTCATCACATTTCAGCAATGATTAATCTAATTGCTTTAAAAACAACTAAAGTTAATTCACAGCCACTAAGAACAAACTTGATTTCTAATCTTTATGTGACTTATTTTATTTATTTATTTATTATATAAACCTGTGCTATACCAGGTATTTACCACAATTGCTCAAATCTCAACAACTCTACAAGTATCAGGGAGAGTTATTATTGGTTTCCTTGATAACCAAAAGCTCATATATACATTTTCTACCCTATGTTTCACTTGTCCCTGGATCATATTAATAGTCAACCAATAGCCCTTGCCATGCAGCTTATAGCAAATGTGACAGCCAGTCATACAGTAATTCTCCTCATTAGAGATGGAATGTTAGCCCTGCTGTCAACTAGCCCTTTCGTGCTCTCAATTGAATACATTATTTTGATATGTCTTACAGTGTTAGAGGTAGTAATTGCCTTAATTCCCATATATCTTTTCTCCTAAGAAATCTGTATATCAAGATCCACCAAATACATACTTACCATATAGGAAGCTCACACCCTTGGCCAGTAAGAGGACCAGTATTTATCCTACTACTTATTAATAATCCCAAGATTGATTATATGATTCCATTTCAACTCATTAATTCTGTTTAAACTAGGATCATTAACCATTGCATTAGTGATAGTATGCTAATGATGATGAGACATTGTACAGGAGTATATTTTCCAAGATTGTTGTCTATCAGTTGTGTAAGATGACTTGGATATAAAAAATCCTCTTCATTCTGTCAGAAACATTTTTTTTAAAATTCATGATTATGTTGAGTTTTCTCAGACTTAACTGCTTTGCCTTAACCAGTTTGGCTAAGTGGATAGAGCATTGGCCTGCGGACTCAAGGGTCCCAGGTGCGATTCCAGTCAAGGGCATGTACCTTGGTTGCAAGCACATCCCCAGTAAGGGGTGTGCAGGAGGCAGCTGATCAATGTTTCTCTCATAAATGTTTCTAATTCTCTCTCCCTCTCCCTTCCTCTCTGTAAAAACAATCAATAAAATATTTAAAAAAAACACAAAAATGCAAAACAAACAAAAAAAACCATAACGGTTTTGACAGATGTAGAACAACAACTGCTATTTACCTACCTCATCTACTAGAAGTGCCCTTATTTAACACTTTATTTTCTGGCATTCTTAATATGTGAACCTCTCACTGTCTAACAGAAGGAAATCACAACTATTATTACCAGTGTTTATTACCTGTTCTCAAAGAGTTTACATTATTATAAACTTCAGAATATTATGGAAAAAGAATCACTGTTTCTGGTAGCATTTATGGTGCAACATTTTTTTAAAGAAAAAATATGGCATGGATTATATGGAATGATTTATAGGAGACTCTTAATCATATGCTTTTAGCATCAACTAAAATTTCACTTCGTATAGCATCAGCACTGTAGGTTTAAAACTGCTGTCTGATGCTAACTCTTTTGGATGTCAACTGACTATTTTATTGTGTTAATTTATTGACAAGGAGTCTACTTTTCTTTTACATATATATACTAGAGGCCCAGTGCATAAAAATTCGTGCACTCAGGATGGGGGGGGGGGTCCCCTCAGCCCGGTCTGCACTTTCTCACAGTCCTGGACCCCTTGGGAGATGTCCAACTGCTGGCTTAGGCCCTCTCCCTGGGAGTGGGCCTAAGCCATCAGTCGGACACCCTTAATGCTGCAGTGGAGGTGGGAGAGGCTCCTGCCACCACCACTATGCTCACAGCCATCAGCACACTACATTAAGCGTCTGCCCCTTGGTGGTCAGTGCATGTAGGGTCAATTTGCATGTTACCCTTTTATTATATAGGATATATATATACACATATACCGAGTGGTCAGATTATTATGACCACCCCATCAGTACTTCGTTGAACCACCGTTTACTTTCAATACTGTGGCAATTCTTCTTGGCATTGACTCCACAAGATGTTGAAAGATGATGCGAGGAATCTGACACCATGCCTGATGCGTAGCACTGTCTAGTTCTGTGAGATTTGATGGTTGTGGAACCAGCTACCTGATGGCTCTTTTAACTTCGTCCCACAAATGCTCATTTGGATGGAGATCTGGTGATTGTGGGGACCACCTAAGCAAGGTAAAGCCTCCCTCATGTTCTTGAAACCACTCCTGCACAATATGAGCATTGTGGCATGGCGCATTGTCTTATTGGAAGAAGCCATCTCCATTGAGATAGCCATCAATATGATAGGATGAACTTGATCAACAACAAAACTTAGGTATGTTGAGCTATTCAGACATTGTTCCACATGAATTACAGAGCCCAAATCATGCCAGGAAACATGCCCCAAGCCATAACACTATTCCCACCAGCTTGAAAGGTTATACTCATGCATGTGGGGTGTATACTTTCATGCTTTTTCTGTGAAATTCTCACTCTGCTGTCTGCATTATGCATTTGGAGACATAATGGATTATGTCATCAGACCACATAATTTTTTTCCAATGCTCAACTGTCCAATCCTGTGTTCCTGTGTGAATTGGAAACATTTTATCTTGGTAACTGAAAACAGCAAAGGTATTCAAACAGGTCTTTGGCTTCCATATCCCATACAGTGCAGTGTATGGCTAATTTGCCTACAAATGTCAGGTGGTCTAATAATCTGGTCACTCAGTATTTTATCTAATAAAAGAGTAATATGCAAATTGACCATACCTCTGCTATACCAACAGTCATGCCCACCAGCCAATCAAGAGTGAGTATGCAAATTAACCCAACCAAGATGGCAACAGCCACAGAGAGACCAAGAGGGAGGCTTGTGTTACCCCAGCGATAGAGGAAGCCAAGCTTTCCACATACCATGGCCAGCCCAGGCCTCCACTTAAGGCTACAAATTTTCAATTATAGAAGATAAATTCTAACAGAAATGGCTCCTGCCATGGAGCAAACAGAAGGCTTAGCTCTGCCCCAGACTACAAGTTTCAATTGTAGAAGATAAATAAATCCTAGATACCAGGGCATCCACTTGGGTCAAGGGGCATGGCCAACCTGCAAACCACCACAGGCACCTTGCCCAGACTACCCCACACCCCAAGGGAACCCCCACCCTGATCTGGGACACCCTTCAGCACAAACCAGCTGTCCCCCACCCATGCCAGGCCCCTATCTTATCTAATAAAAGAGTAATATGCAAATTGACCATCACTCCAACACACAAGATGACTGCCCCCATGTGAATACAAGGTGGCCACCACCAGATGGCCAGCAGGGGAGGGCAGTTGGGAGGGTCCAGGCCTGCAAGGGAGGGCAGTTGGGGGTGATCAAGCCTGCAGGGGAGGGAAGTTAGACATGACCAGGCTGTCAGAGGAGGGAAGTTGGGGATGACTGGACCTGAAGGGAAGGGCAGTTGGGGGGACCCAGGACTGCAGGGGATGGCAGTTAGAAGTGACCAGGCCCACAGAGGAGGGCAATTAGGGGCAAACAGGCTGGCAGGGGAGCAGTTAGGAGGTGATCAGGCTGGCAGGCAGAGTGGTAAGGGGGTGATCAGACTGACAGGCAGAAGGGATTAGGGGCAATCAGGAAGGCAGGCAGGCAAACAGTTGGGAGCCAGGAGTCCTAGATTGTAGGAGGAATATCTGACTGCCCATTTAGGCCCGATCCCACCAGGCCTAAATGGGCAGTCGGACATCCCTTGAGGGGTCCCAGATTGGAAAGGGTGCAGGCTGGGCTGAAGGACACGCAACCCTCTCCCCTTCCCCGTCACACACACACACACACACACACATGAATTTCATGCATCAGGCCATACATATATGGCCTGATGCATGAAATAAATAAATAAATATATATATATATATATATATATATATATATATATATATATATATATATTTGATTTTAGAAAGGAAGGGAGAAAGAGAAATTGAAACATCAATGATGAGAGAGAATATTGATCATCTGCCTTCTGCACTCTCCACACTGAGGATTGAGCTCACAACCTGGCTATGTGCCCTGTCTGGGAATTGAATCAGGACCTCCTGGTTCATAGGTCAATGCTCAATCACTGAGCCATACCAGCCAGGCACGAGGAACCTACTTTTCAAGTAGCTTCACTGTCTTTGGAATTTTCATGCTTATGTGAATTCCCCGTGCATGTATTAAAATGTTATTAATCTGCAGCATGTCATTTAAATTACGTTACCAGCAGAAGGACAGCAGCATGCATGGTCATCCTCAAGTTTGAGAACCATTTTCTAGGTGCACACATGCAAGGCAGGCCAGGTTCATGCGACAGGGTTTATGGTACACTGTTGTGTTGTATGGAGAAATGGCTGCAACCACATGAGCAAACACTGGGCTATAACAGGGATTCATATTTGCAATTATAGGAGACCCTGGGATTAATTTTGTGATGAACATTACTCTGTAATGGGATTTTATGCAACTAAGAGAATAAGATTTGCTAATGGAATTAAGAGTGCAAACAAGGAAAATGCTCATCTATCTGTTAACCTCAATTTGCATTCACACAATGAATAGGCTAATTGCAACTCTGAGTCCTTTGAGGCTTTGTTATTCCCTTTTTAACCAGTGTTATCTTTTTGTCCTTAGAAGTAATGAAACTGTATTTCTTTTAAAATGCTCTCAGACCCACCAGAGCAACATTTGTCCTCGAATTGGGAAAACTTGCAGGATTTTATAAGTTTGAAAATCCCCAAATCTAGCATCAGAGAACAGAAGCCACCAATAATAGAGGAAGAGGAGAGAGAGAGAAACAGAAGCTGGCAGGATGAAAGGCATACCTAGGGAAGAGAAACTCACATGGAGGGGGTAAAAGAGGGGGAGAGAGAGAAGGAAGGATGGTAGAGAGGCTAAGTCATTGGCAGTGGGTAAAAATACAGCGTCTCCATTTCTAAAATTCTTTATCAATGGACATTTACATGACTTTTCCCATCTTTTACATCGTAAAGTCAAAATGCTCAACTAAGCCCAAGGGCTGTGCAATGAGAGGAGGAAGGGAAAGATCAGAGGAAAGTGGTGGACGGACAGCGTTGACACCCAGAATAGGAACTGTGGCCAGTGGAAATAGGACTCTCCCACAGTCTGAGAAAAGCATGTCAGGGACCCACACATGAGAGGATGGGCAGTGGCGGTAAGATGTATTGGAGTAGAAATACGGGGTCTCACCTGCGACAGGTGGTCAGCTCCGTCCTGCTGTGGAAGAAGTCCAGCCTTGTCTGCACAAGCCAAGGGGAGAAAGGCCAGGGTCCTGAGATTCTGTGCCATTGGCCCGGCATCTGCAGGGCACTGGACACTTTTGTAGGGCAGTTCAGGACATGCCAAAGCTTAATCCGGCTCAGTCTCTGTCCCCATCCGGTTAGTCTCTGTTCCTGACTGACTGCCCCGCAACCAGCTCTGTGCTTGGAGTCGAGCTTTGACCCCTGGGGCTGCTACAGAGAGAGGACACTCCCAAAGGAAGGGGCGAAGGCTTGCTCCTGAGGAGGGCCTCTGTCCAGCTTTGATTGCATTCATTCTCTCACGTTTGGGAAGAGGTAAGCTTTCTTTCAAACTCACCATCTCTTTTCTGGCTGTTCGCAGGCTTGTGCTGAGCCCTCTCCCTATTCTATACCTTTCTTGGACCTTCTGGGGTTGCATGCCCTCATCCAATCCAATCCTTTTCCCAGGCTAGACATCTCCCCTTTATGGTTGCCATTGACCTTGGCTTCTACTGTGTGGGCTTCAACACAGGAATTTCCCCTTTACTGCCCCCCTCTACCCCCAGGAATCAGGGCAGAGAGTGATTCCCTGGGGAAGATTGGAAAGCCAGTCCTTTCTCCTCCTATGGGGACTATGGGATGTTAACTCCCTTGGCAGAGATTCAGCTCTTCCCTGGGGTATGTGAAGCTGTAACTTCTAGACCTAGACCTGATTCAGTATGATTTCCAGACTCAAGCAGGCCCAGCCAGTCTAGCTTTCCTCTCTTGTTAACTCCAGCTGCCTCTGCCAACAGAAGAACTTGGTTGCTTTAGTGCTCTAGTTTACTAAGCATTTATTTCTTCCTCACAATTACTATAACAGGGACAGGGGCAGCAATACAAATTCAACTTGTACAGAGAAGGAAACTGAGGTCCCGAGATGATGACCTGAAAGGAAATGAACTCCCCTCCATCTTGTCCTATAGGGCTGAGCCCCCTGCCTAAACCCCCTCCCTTTTCTGGGAGTGGCCACAGGTGTGCCGGCAATGTCCTAGCTTCCCTGACCACCACCCAAATGGACCAATGAAGCTCCAGGAACACAGCGAGGGTCCTAATAAGGCTAAACCACAGAAAGACCCTAATTCAAGTGACCATTCTCTGTAACCCTCGTCACTTTCCTAAGCCCCCTAATTATCCTACCCCATATAACTCATTGTTCCCACCCAGCTCGCTCACTCATCTCACTGCTGCGCCAGAAAGAGGCTGGGAGCCAAACCCGGGTTTGAATAAAGACTTTTTGCTTTTGCATCGGAAAAGGCTCCTTAGTGGTTGATTATTGGGGACCCCGAACTCTGGGCATAACAGACCAGTGATGTACCAGGTACCCAGCGTGGGATGGAACCCTGGCGTGGAGAGAAATGGAGACTCACCACATGAGAACAAGCCCAGGCTGTGGTGTCAACTCTGTTCCAACAAGGGAGCCAGCTGTTGTCACTTAGCTTTCGGCAGAATCGCTAAGACTCGTGGAGGCGTGGGCAAGCGTTGCAGTGGGAGAGGAAAGGCTTGAGGTATGCCTGCTTGGAGGCCATTGGCATGGGGGAGCTTTCGTTGGGTTCCACTGTGATTGGTTCGGGGTGCGTACCTGGACCTCCCTGATTGGTCCTACATGGGAAGCAGGAAAGCTGTCAGTTATGAATCAAGTCCTGGCTTTTTGGGGATGATTGTTACATGGGTTTTTGTTTGGTTTCCTGGGTTTTACTAGAGATAATGTCTGACTTCTTACAAGTCTGATTTAGACAGTGGGTGGGCTTCCGGGCCTGGCTGTGGTAGATAATGGATTGTTTTTCCTGGGTTCGTTGCCGCAGGTTGTGGGTCCGAGGTCTATTTTATATATTGTCTGGCTGTTGTCTCTTTGCATATTTAGTCTCTCATTACTAAGTCCTTTTATTTATTTATTAAAATTTTTATTTTTTTATTAGTGTATTGCATGTGTACATATCTTCCCTTTGAATACTGACTCCTTTTAGACTTTAGTTAAAACAGAATTATGGCCTCCACTTTGCTATTTTGCCCACGTCCGTTTGGAAGGGTGTTGGAGCAGGCTCTTTCTTTGGTGCACAGGTCTTAAGAGCTCCAGCTAGTTCTGCCAGTAGCATTTTAGTGGAGGTTAGTGTGGAAAGGTTTTTGTGTGTGTGTTTTCTTTTTAATTTTTTGGCCAAGCCTGTGCCTGGATTAGAATGCAAAGAATGAGCAACTTTTGCACTTATCTGCGTGATGGAGGAAGACACCCTCAGGTGAGAGAGAAGCTTGTCTTCTAATTAGTTGCTTGAGCCCCAGGATCTGAGTTTGCTATGCAAACGAGGGACTGCAGAAGGCTGTGGGGTGACCAGCTGCCCCTCAAACCACCCTGGCTGGCAGGCAGCCTCCTCAAACTCATGTAGCTCTTCTCCCTCCACCTGTCCACTGGGAGGGATTGCTGATGCAACAGGTAACAGGTCACTGGAATAAATGAATCCCGAAACCTCATATTGGAGAAATTCTTCCCTTTCCAAATGCTAGGAAATAAAAGGACCTTGAAGTCACTGGCCAGGCTGCCTGCCTCTTACTAATGCGCAGCAGAGCCCACAGGAAGGGGAGGTTTTTGTAGAGGAGCTGGTGTTTTGGTTTGAAGCCAGCTCCCCTACCTTGTGCGGTTGCTAACGTGTGATTGAAGGGAGGTCCCAGTAACCTGACCCAGTACCCCAAATATCAGTGATTTGAATAGCCACTGGCCTCTCTCGGACCTGGTGCTTCCTCTACCAATACCTCTGTGTCACTTTAGGGCACGCATTTATGCTCTGCTGACGGTTCAGTGCAGAGAACAGTGGCCTCATAACAAGGTGGCCTCCTGCACGGCGGTTGACGAGCTGACCAGTGGGACTCTTGTTAGGTGTGATCCAGAACTGAAGTTCAGGACCCAAAAGCGGTTTTCTCGAAAAGCCTCTGCTCCCCGTAGCCAGTCTGAGCTCCGGGCTTTGCAGTGCCCAGCTGGCTCACACGAGCCTCCTTTCTGTCCTCAAATGTGCCAAGTTCTTCTGCGCACAGGGCCTCCCAGCCTGCTGTTCCCTCTGCCTCCAGCCCCAGTGGCTTCTTCACTAGGCTGGACCCTACTCATCGGTCATGGGCTTAACCATCACTTACCTGTGAAATGGAATTTTTGGACTGGAACCTTTGTCCACTGGAGTCAAAGAATGAGTCCATGGACAGAAGATGGTAGAGCAAAAGTGGTAATTTATTAAAGAACAAGTATGACTCCCACAAGGGGAGAAGGAATAGACTTCCATATGGGGAGGGGGAAAGGGTCCTTCTGAGTTCCTTTCCCCTAAGGCTTATAAAGGATGCAGGTCCTGGTGCTTTAATATCCCCTCTGATTGGTCACTGTTCCCTTAGACTGGTTACTATAGTAACTCCTGGGCTCAAAGGTTGAACTTCATATGAGACATGTGAGGTTCTGCCCTCTCCCCTTCCTTATTGTTTTCCTATTCCCTTTGGACTTCCTTCTCCTTCTGGATGAAGGGCTTCCTTCTCTTTATTTTGTAAATATAGACCTTTCGCTGTTCCCAGCTCCCTCATTCTATGGAAATGTACCTGTTGCAGCTTTTCAGCTCCCCTGCTCTATGGAAATATACTGAGGCATCCATCTTATATAAGAACTGCTGTTTGAAATTTTAACCTTGCTATTAGCCCCTGTAAATGTTTGCTTGCTTAAATAAAAAGGAAAATGAGGCTATTCTCACTTCAGAGAGGCCATTAAACCTTTCCTGGACAAAATTTATCAGTGCTGGCACCAGGCCAGGTCTTTGGTTGAGGTCTCAAGGCCACAGCACATAGGGGTCCTTTAAGAACTTCCAAAGCGGCCGTTCAGTTGATGGTTCTGCATGTTCAGTATAGGCCTCTAAAGGAAGGCGGGGTAGAAAGGCAGTCCGTCTCATGATTGAGCCATAAGTTCCAAGACAAGGGGGGAATGAAAGGGCAGAGCAGGACTGACTCCATTTCCTACCATGTCCTCCATCTTGTATAGCTGTGTCTCTGACCTGACCCCTCTTCCGAGAAAGGCCGCAGGATGTGTCACTTACCCAGCTCACCCCTAAATCAGCCAATGGGGATGCAAGGGGAACTCCAAAAGCATGCTGACCACATCCTGTTTTTGTGTAACCAGACCCTGCCTTTGCATCACTAGCCCCAAGCCCTCACCCAACCAATGGGAATCTGCCAACTCAGCGGTCGGAGGAAGCCCCACTTTCCCCTATAAAATCTTTGTACTTTTGAGACTCGCTCTCTTCCTGCATCCTGCCGCTGTGACAGTGGAGGCGGAGAGCCAAGCTCGAGCTTGAATAAAGGCTCTTTGCTTTTGCATCGGACTTGGCTCCCTGGTGGTCTTTGGGGATCTTGAAATCTGAGCATAACAATACCTTCTGCTGCTCTGCAGCCCTGTGTGCTTCCTCCATGGTCCTCTAAAACTTCTAAAATTTCCTAAACCTGTCGTATTTTACTCCTAAAAGTTCCTGTTTCACCTGTGTACACTCAGTCTGGGTATGTTCCTGTGTTTTTCACTCTTCAGTCGTGCTGTATTTTTCCTTTGAAATGCTTGTGGAGGGGAGAAAATAATTTTATTAGATCCTCTTAGGATTCCTGGCTGGGTCTGAACATTAACAAAGAGAAAAAACATACAAATTCATTTATGTTTTATATGAATTTCTCTCTGCCCAAGGAGATAGACTGAAGTAGATAGGACACTCCATCAGGTGTAGGGAGGGCCCCTCTCACATGAGAAGGTTTTGTGACCTGCTTTAGTGGCAAGTCAAAGTTCTACCTGCATATGCCGTTTTTTGTTTTTCAAATTTCTTCAGCTTGAAATATTCAACATGCCAAATTACCATGTTTCGGGGTACTGTGTCCTGAACCCGGTCACTTATCACAATTCAAATTGAATATGTATTAGTACGATAATACATATTGCCTTGCTGTAAGCTACCTGGAGGCAAAGATGGAGTCTGCCTCCACTGCTGAATCCCACCCTAGTGCCCGGCATCGCAGGTGCCTGCACAACAGACACAAAATCTACTGTGGCTGAATG
The DNA here is from genome assembly GCA_004026805.1 of Lasiurus borealis. Taxonomy (NCBI): domain Eukaryota; kingdom Metazoa; phylum Chordata; class Mammalia; order Chiroptera; family Vespertilionidae; genus Lasiurus; species Lasiurus borealis. The sequence goes on along the minus strand of PVJN01044235.1, from coordinate 3,130 downwards.
AATGAAAAGCACAATTAAAAGCCCTGTGCCTGCTTTCTTTACTAAATCTGATTCCTGTGGTTTAATCTGTATTCTCTGATCCAGCACACTTTGCTCAGGCGCTTCCAAATTGGCAGAGTTTCTGGCTGAAAAAGGGTAGCCTTCGTCTTTTTTTCAGAGACCCAATAGCTTGTGTGCTCCCAGTTCTGCTCAGTCTCTGCCTGGCACTTACCTCTGACCCTCATCAAACCTTGGTTCCCTCATCCTGTCCTTTGTCTTCATTCCCTAGAGGGATGGAGGATTTAGAGAACGAAGGTGCCCTCTCTCTTGTCATTTAAAAGCCAGAGCTGTGCATCCAGTATGAAGACTGAAAGACACCTGTGCAGCTCAGATTTCAATCAGCCTGGGCTCTGAGCAGAGCCATTTTTATGCATAACCTTACAGGGAAAGTCCAAGCAGAAAAAAGTGTCTCACTCATCGCTGTGAGCACAGATCTTGTGGGGACGATCTCTCAGGCTAATAGGTGTGCTGTCTGCTGGGTTTTGTAGCAGCTGCTGTTAGGCTGATGCTGCCAAGCTCCAGGGAGGGTTCATTTACATGGAATACAATGCTAACGACCCCTCCTGGAATCTGCGGTGCTTGAGTGCTTAGGGGCTGCTGCTGTGTATTCGCATTGATGCACCTTCCAGCCTTTGTTTATGGAAACCAAACATCAATTCAGATGTTCTCTGCGGCTTCTCGGATAAAATTTTCTTGAATCTGGGGCTTTAAATCAAGTAGTCAGTGACTTTACCAAGTGGCAAGCATAAAACATCCCATAGGAAAGTCTTGATTTTCTAAGTCAATAAATCTGAAAATCAGCACTGAGACTGCAGAGGTTGTAAATTTTCATACAATTTATAAATATGTAAGGATTTTAAATCCCATTTTTGATTTTGGCATCTGAGTGGGTGTGCTTCTTTCTTCCTCCAGACACGGTTACATTTCAAGTTCATCTGGGATTTCTATCACATGGAAAGTTGTGTGACTGACACTGGGACTAAGCGGGGTGAGACTGCTTATGGGGGAAAGACAGTGGGTTCTTTGGCTGTATTTCTGTTATAAATATTTTCCACATAGAAAATGTAAATAACTGTTCTCAAAATGTTTATGTATTAAATACATGGCTGGTTTGTTAGATCTGGTGATAGAAAGGACTGAAAAGGATAAAGAAGACAACTCAAGATGCAGTCAAATTCTACCACTAAATGGATAGATTATGGTCAGGGGGGACTCTTAGTTAAAAACTCTTAGAATAATTCTAGAAAAAGATTATGAGCACTGAACCAAGGAAGTGTGCCATACAACAATGGTTCCCTGGAGGCCGTGAGGACATGGGACAAACACCTTTGGTTGTCTGTGTTAACGTAAAAATAACATTGAAACCTGTAAAGAATTTTGTGAGTTTATTTGAGCCAAACTTTCGAGATATGCCGGGAAGCAGAACCTCAAGGAGTTGAGGTAATGCTCCGAAGAATGTCAGGTTACATCTGTATTTGTACATTGTGATCAAAGGAGGGATATAGGTGGGTTACATGAAATTAATTAGTGATGGATTAAAGAGGTAGGAAACCCCTGGGATTGGATAAAAAATAAAATGATGGACACATACTTAGGTGAGTGCAGGAACAATTAACATGATAATTAAGGAATTTGTGGTATCTGTCCTGGCACCCACCACATTTGGTTGTGCCCCAGGGGCTCCAGAAAAAGGGAAGTTACAAGTTACCCAGACATCTCACAGATATGTTATCTTAGAGGCAAAAAGGCAAATGGGCTTAGTAAAGATCTAAGTTGATCTTTGTCAGGGAAAATACTGCCCTAGGATATAACTGCCCACCCTAACTGCATTTAGTTCAAGTTTAGTTTTAGACCATATTTTGTGGTGACTTTAGGTCTCTGAGTTTGCAAGGCTGTCATGCAGGCCTGCCCTGAGCTTGTCAGGTCAGCATGTGGCCCCTTTTGTCCATAGCTACTTAATGGCCACCCAATGAACTTCTATTAACTGCCTCCTGTTGTAGCAGCAGTGAAAAGCCAAATGCTCACTTTTTCAGCCTCCCTTGCAGCTACCAAAATCCAAGGTTCTGTCCAGGGAGACAAGAGAAAGTCAACTTGGAGAAGTCTAGGTAGAATTTTACTTCCTGATAAAAGGAAAGATCATCATGATGATTCTAATTCATCATCCTCCTCCTATTATGCAGCTGTCCACTTGTCCTGGCCTTGGACATGATCATGTAGACCTTATGCTTGCATTTGCAATGACTATGTTGTGATCATGTGAGGAAGGTCATGAAAATTGCAGAGATGCTGCCTCAGAGTCCTGCCCCGAGGTTGCCTTTGAGCCAGTTTTGTAACTTATCCAGGTTCCAGATTTCATTTCTTTATAGTTTGTCACCCAGTTTTTTGTTATTATTGTTACTTGAAGCCCAAATCATTCTTAATTGATAGAGCACGTAATATAGTTGTCACTAGTTTTAGGGAAGCAATATAGACCAATGAGAAAAAGTAAAGATCTTGTTTGGAATTAGACAGACCTGGCTCAGTTATTTACCAGAGATATGAACTTGATTGAGCTAGATCATAAACATCTTGGAACAATGAATTTCCTCATGTGTTAAATGGAGAAATTGGACAAATGGATGCTAAAATCAAACCATGAAAATTAAAAAGAAATAGTTCCCCAATGTGCTAAAGGTAAAAAAACAAAAGAGGAACAGAATGAAAATATACACTATGGAGAAAACTAAAGGAGGTAGATACTCTCAATGTTCTATAGATTGAGTTTTGTTGCCCTAGACATGACCCAGGATAGTGCATTTTAAAGGAGCAGACAAGGAATTTATCCATGGCAGCTCTGTTCTTGCTGAGAGCTTACCTTAAACATGAGACCCTCTGCAGCCTGTCAGAAGGGGTTTTCTGGTTGCTTTAAGATATAGTTAGCAGTTGCTTCTTACTGTCACTGTCAGCTCTGAGGATCTGGTCTCTGTGGAGCCTCTGTAGCATTTGAAGCTTTAGCTGGATGGGTGCCATGGCAACGGCTACACTCCTAGCACCAGGAATGTGCTTGTTTTTCTAAGAGCCAGGCATTGGCCTTCCAGTTTGGGGTGGGGGG